>LPNX010624798.1:367041-398081 GCA_001517045.1 Pseudotsuga menziesii
TAGTTATCAAGTACAAGAAGGGTACTGGTAACAAAGTGGCAGATATGCTTTCTAGACCTCTTATTGTTGCATCTATTGTCTTGAAAAATGATCCTTTATCCCATGAAAGTTATATTGAGCAGTATGCTACTGATGATGATTTCAAGGAGATTTATGAGAAGCTAACCAATGGCACACAGGTGGAAGACTACTATTTGAAGGGAAAGTTGCTCTATCATTTGGGCAAGTTATGTGTTCCTATCAGTGAAAGAGTCCATGTAATACGAGAAGCTCATACTTCTCTTGTATCAACGCATTTTGGGGTAGGTAAGACTCTGGCTCATTTGCAAAGACTTGTGTATTGGCCTCGCATGAAAGACATCGTAACAAAGTATGTAAAGGGGTGTGTGATGTGCTCTACTTGTAAGCCCACTAATAGAAAATTGGGGCTGTACTCACCACTTCCTGTTCCTTCCCATCCTTGGGAAAGCATTTCCATGGATTTTGTGGGGGGTTTGCCTATGTCTAGGAGGGGTCATGACTACTTGTATGTGGTCGTGGATAGGTTTAGTAAGATGTGTATTCTTATGCCATGTAAAAAGCAGGTCACTGCAGAGCAGGCTGCTTCTCTTTTCTTTCAGCATGTATGGGTTCACTTTGGACTCCCTACGTCCATTATCTCGGATCGGGACTCCCGATTCCTTGGAGAGTTTTGGACAAAGTTATGGTGTATGATGGACACCAAGCTGAAGAGGAGCACTGCTTTCCATCCACAGACCGATGGACAGACAGAGGTAGTCAACAGGACAGTTGTCCATTTGCTTCGAGGCTATTGCAACAAGCATCCTAAGTTATGGGATGAACAGATCCAGTATGTGCAGCATGCCTACAACAGGGCCATGCATTCTTCCACTCAGAGCTCGCCATTTGAGACATGCTTTGGGTACTTGCCAAAGAATCCATTGGACTTGACTTATGGGAGAGAGGTTGATTCAAGCGCTTCCAAGAATGAATACAAAGCCCGCAGGTTCATTCAGAGAGTTCAACAGGTACATCAAGTAGTGCAAGAGTAGTTAAAGAAGAGTCAAGCCCAGTACAAGGCTCACCATGACAAACATAGAGTTGATCATCAGTTTCAGGTGGGAGATCAAGTGTGGCTTCACATCAGCAAGGAGAGGATGAAAGGAGAAGGCAAGAAGCTCAAGCCTATTAGGTATGGTCCCTTCACCATCTTGGAGAAGATTGGGACGAATGCTTTTCGCTTAGAGCTACCGCCATACATGCAGATCTACTCAGTGGTGAATGTGGAGAACTTGAAACTCTATGAGCCTCCCATGATCATGGATGAAAGGGATAATGTCTCATTGCCATCAATTGATGAATTTGCTTTTGAGTACATGGATGAGCTAAAGGAAGATGTCATCTTGGACAGAAGGACAAGAAATTCTCGCAGAGGTGATGTTGATTATCTTCGAGTGGGCATCAAAGGCACTCATCTAAGCAAAGCCAAGTGGATCGAGAAGGAGAAAGTGAGGGAGCAATTCCCTCACCTATCTGTTGATTAGTAAAGGATTTTGGAGGCCAAAAGCTTCTCAGTGGGGAGGAATGATCCAGGAGGATCCAAGAAGGCAAAATTTTGAAGTCCTCCAATCTCAGCAAAACTAGCACTAGATAGAAGGGCTCGTCTAGACGATTCCAACGGCGTTCGTTTCACCTCAAACGGACTCCGTATGAGAAAGTTATTGCGTTCTGTTCTATAAGGTCAACAGGCAAATTTGGTAAAAAGAGGTGCCACGTGGCACCACTGACAAGGTGACACGTGGCATCCATACTGTACAAACATGATGATGTGGCACCACTCAGAGGATGACACATGGTATCCATACAGTACGGACCAATCACAAGGTGACATGTGGCATGATGACATGGCATGCTACATGGCATGCTGATGTGGCATGATGACATGGCATGCTGATATGGCATGATGGCATGGCATGATGATGTGTCATGCTGACATGGCATGATGATGTGGCATGATGACATGGCATCATGCAATGATCCAGGAGGATCCAAGAAGGCAAAATTTTGAAGTCCTCCAATCTCAGCAAAACTAGCACTAGATAGAAGGGCTCGTCGAGACGATTCCAACGGTGTTCGTTTCACCTCAAACGGACTCCGTATGAGACAGTTATCGTGTTCTGTTCTATAAGGTCAACAGGCAAATTTGGCAAAAAGAGGTGCCACGTGGCACCACTGACAAGGTGACACGTGGAATCCGTACTGTACAAACATGATGATGTGGCACCACTCAGAGGATGACACATGGTATCTATACAGTACGGACCAATCACAAGGTGACATGTGGCATGATGACATGGCATCCTGATGTGGCATGATGACATGGCATGCTGATATGGCATGATGACATGGCATGATGATGTGTCATGCTGACATGTCATGATGATGTGGCATGATGACATGGCATGCTGATGTGGCATGATGACATGGCATGATGATGTGGCATGGTGACATGGCATGATGAAGTGGCATGATGACTAGCATGCATGCATTTGTGCTTAAAATGAGTTTTAGGACATTCATGCATTTATTCATGAGAAATTGTAAAATGATTAATATTTGAAGTGAGTGGAAAAATTACTCACATATTACTCATTTATTTTCTTCCTTGAGTTGTTATGAAGTTAATGCATGGTTGTAACCAAAAACAAACATGCCATATTTGTAAAGAAGTTGTAACAAGTTGGTTTATGGTTGAAAAAACCAACATGCTATTTAAAAGAAGGATTTTGGTATGTAATGGATTATTGTTGGATTTTGTAAATGTCATTATGGGGAAGTAACTAAATGTGAAAACCCATGGACATGTGGGCATGAACCATATTTTTGGTTTATGTTCTTAAAAGCCTAACCACATGAAAACCAACTTAGGGAAGTTGTAACCAAGGCCAAGATAGGCAAATTAGTTGCAACCAAAGGAATCCATGAGAGTCATGTGAAGAAGGGCAAGCCAACCTATATAAACCGATTCATTTGCCATTTCCCACTCATGCCTTGGAGTGGAGACTTTGTAGCTAAAGGAGAGAATGGAGATTGCGTAGCTCTGCAGGAGGAAGGTACGAGTGTTTATACTCATTCTAAACCGTCTTCAGGCTTCGGAGTTGCTGGAAGCAGTCTTGTTGTGTTTTGGGCAGCGGTTCTCTTCCTGAACATTGTCGCCAAGGTATCATTGTATCATTGCCATGTATTTTGCTTCATGCTGAGATTATAGATCGGCCCTCCTATTGAGAAGCAGGCCCGGAGACGTAGTCCATCCTGGACGAACTCCGTTATCAACTTGTTGTCTTTATGTGACTGTTGTCTATGCTGTTTGGTTCTCTTCTTATGGATTTGTGAGCTTTGTTCATGCTCTTTATGCAATTCATGTTAACGTCATAGAGTAGAAAAGATCTTGTTTCCGGATCAAGAAGTTTGGGTTCTGCTTGTCAAAATTCTAAAGTGTTTAAATACAAGTTCGTCGCAAAATAAAAGCTCGGTAAGAAAATAAATGCTAACCAAAATCCAAAGTTTATCAAGGTAAAAATCATTAAACTGTCTTCCTTTTTAGGACTCTTAAGGGATGTGATTCAGTTCTCACAATAATGGTTGTAACTGTCTTCTTTCTAGTAAACGTAAATTTGTAGATCTTTAAAGTTTTACATAACTATTCAATATCTATTAAAGTCGTCAAGTGTAAAAATGCCTTAACTCTTTCTTTACAAACATAGTAAGAATGGCAGAGTTAAAAAAATCAATGGTTTAATTTCAAAGGTGCACAATACATTTACATCATGATGGACTTGGTTACTGTATGTGATAAGTACATAATGTATATTGATAGGGGTTTACGTATTACTGTTTCCATTTCCAAACTTTAAAGTTTAAAAGGGTTCACATCTTTATTTTAAGCTGCTCTTTGAAAAAGATATACTAGTGTTGATGCATAGAGTTTTATTTATACAACAACTGCTCCGAAGCATAACCTAAGCCTATCTTTAGTAAGATAGATATCTTATTGTATCATGTTTTATACCATCCCTTTCATAGATGTAAAAAGGGCATAACCTTTATGGATTATAACCATAGAAAGAATGCCAAACATAATAGTTTAAGACCTATATATATTTTTTGTGTTAAGTTGAAGAATATTTTTATTAAAAGAATAAGAGGCTTAACCCCCTATCAACTATTATAGTGTAAGGTATGGTTACTATACAAACATAGACAAATGGATTACCAACATAGGACGCGCCAAAATATAACTATTGTTTATCCTTGATCTACGATTTACAAACTAAAATTTCAAGCCTCCTTTACAAGTATAAGCTTAAGACACGTATTGGTAAAAATCCACGCTATGTTATACATAAGATTAAAGTTGGTTTAAGTTGATAGATATCATAACTTGTGGAGTAAAGGGTCGTAATTCCCACACGACCTTGATGATTGTTATGGTAAAGTGTTAATAATAACAAATCTTATATTTTTCCATGCAGCGTTGTGATAGTTTGACATTGGGACAAGGGTTATAATTGACCCTTCGATTATCAATGATTGTAATACTGTTTGATGAAGAGCTTGCCGGGACTATACACTCGTACCCACTGCATGCAAAATATTTATCAGTCTAACGTGGCGTCATCTTGGCCATATGTTGCACAGTTATAAAGGACTCTCCCTCGAACCCTAATCTCATTATCTCTTCTGTAGTTTTCGGCCTCCTGCCGCTCTACGATGGTGTTGGTGCACCCATGTTGCACCGCTCCTCTGCAATAGTATTCTCCCAGCTCGTTATCTTCCTCGTGGGCTTGTCCAACAGCATGTTAATGAAGTGCCGTCCCAAAGTATTGCTATTTGGACACAAGTTAGCGGTTCTTCCTTCAGGGTTTCGCTGTCTTACTAGCTCGAACCCTAACCCTTTGACTGTAACCAAAATCCTTCCTCAGTGAGAGTCGAGGTCTTGTTCTTCTGAGTTGCGATTGGTTTTTTGCTGTATTGGTAATCCTCTTCCCTTCCTGCAGTGAAATGAAGGGTTTCCTCCTCGCGCTGGTGGTTGATTTACTGTTCATTGATGGTCGCGCCTCATTAAGAATTTAGGTAAGAAGGCTGTTAATCCTTCCCCTACTTCGCTGTCTTGATTTAACATATAAATGTTTATTTGTAACAGGGTTTTAACAATGATAAATTTTTTTTTTTGTGTTAACAGGTCGGCTCTCCTCTCTGCTTAGTTTGTGCAAGGCTGCGACAGCAGTACTGGTTCATAGGTAAGCCTGGTTTGACCATGGCCGTTCCTCCTTTTTTGGTCCCTTTGGGACAATTGTGGGTGCATCGTCATGGTCTGCAACCCTTGGGGTTTCAGTCTACCTGTTACTTAGTTTGTTATTTTTAGAGCATGATAAGACCCTTGCGTTAAGCGGGGTTCTCCGGCTCCGGCCGTGACTGTAAAAGTTGATTTTTATTATGGTTACTGTGTATAATGTATAATGAACAGAAGGATGTTATGCCATCCTCTTGTTTACTTGTAGAAGCCGAGGGCTTTGGAAAGTCTTCAGACTCTTTGTTTATCTTTGTTGTACATTTTGATGTTAGTAGGGTTCGACCCTAACTCGAAATTATATAAAAGTATTTACAGTTATCTCTCTAAATGAATATCTTTTATTTATTGTACAGTACTGAATTTTTATTTGCTTTTACTTGCGTTATTATTTAAGCTCGGCATAATGAGCATATCTAAGTCTGTTACTTAGATTTCTATAATTTAATATATCTAAATTAAACTCTGTAAATTATTTAAATTATTAATTGCTAGGGTTTTCTGTACATTGTTTATTTATTGATTTACTTAATTATTAAAAGAATTATAATGTTGTTATATAGTTTATACCCTTTGGAAAAGAAGGTCTTCATGCTTTTAATGAAGTTTTTATGTAACTGTTAGTTAACATTTGAGTACAGAATTTATGTTTTAATTCGGGTTTACAATAATGAGTTAAGAACATTACTGTATTTACATAATAATACTATTCCTATAAAGTATATAATAGGAAGATATAATATTGTTGATTATAATAAAGATGTTATATTACCTGTGAGTACCATTGCTCCTATTGTTATTTATGCTTAGTTTATCTTGTAAGTGTATAGAGAGATAGTATTTTGTTCTTTGTTTATTTATAATCATAAAACAAGATAGTCTGTTGTTATTGTGTTCTTATACTTACAGTACTAAATACTTTATAGAAGTATTCTCTGTATTCTATCTTGTATTGTTTATGTTACAAGTTAATATTTATAAAATAAAAATAAAAGAACTAACTATGTCCTGCACTGTTAACATATTAAAAAGTATAGGTTGGCAGTTTTATATTTTTATTTTATGCTTAGCTAGATAGAACAGAAATGAATAAATGACTTACATTACTATCCATAATTAAATTCTGAAATCAACTAGATTATCTGTAGAAGAAAAATCAATATTCTAGCTATTCTTTCTTTCAATTTGATTTATTATACATGCAATAGTTAATTAACCTAAACTGGAAAGAAATAAACTGTAGAGTGGTAAAGCATTTCTATTTAGCTTCACCCTACTCTAGTTTTACTATTATACTCTTCTCTTGAATTCAAATAAGCAATAAGTTTACTGAAGGTAACTGCTGTATCAAAAACTGTTTTATCTACCCAATCATACTACTGTCAATAAATAATATAGCTTCTTTCTCTGTTTCTAAAAAAAAACTGACAGTTTCAGTACAGGTTAATACTACTCCTGATACAAAAGATATTTCTTCTGATAACAACACAAAGAAAATACTCTATAATTCCATTAACATTCCATTCTGCATTTTGATCTTACTATCTTTATTTATAATTTCACCCCTGTGCTGGAGTATGGTCTAGATCACTCCAGATGAGGAAAAACACAGGTGGGGTTTTATTTCTCATCAAAAAGATTCTGTTACTAAACAAACTAAGAACAACTTCATTACTAAACCATCTAAATCTTTACATCATAAGCTACAAACATAACATTCAATCATACACAGATATTAAAACAAAGATTATTAGATGGCAGAACCTGTACTTGAGCTTGGATGACAACAGCAATGGGAGGCCGTTCCTCCCTACCAACTCCTGGAGAGCGCTCAAACAACGACTCCTCAGGACCTCCGAGCTTGCTTTGGTCTCCCTGGCTAGAACTAGGTGCAACAATAATCAAGTACCAGTCTTCAGACTCAATACCAATCCTGAACTTATCAGTAAGTTCTCTCAGCTTGCAAGCTGTAACAGACCAAGTTACTGCAGATTATCTCTCAACACACCTTCCTTATAGTTTTCCATTTTTCCCCAATGAATTCCTTGAATAACATTCCTCCTGAATGATTCTTCTCCTGGAAAATATCTGAGCAACCCCCAGCTCTATTCATTGGGTACTTTTAAAATATTTCCTAGGTCTTTTTGGGTTAGTTGTCATTTATTGAGCCACCTGCTCTGATCCCACATTCTTGGGGGATCATGACCCCAAATGTAGGGAAGCTTCCACCTGCAACATAGGAAGTGTTTGAGGATGCTTCCACTTGTCTTTTGCTCTCCACCTAGTTCCTTCCACCAGTTTGACCAGTAAAACTTTTATTAACATCTCTCCCATGCTGTTGTCTCCACTTTTTATTTATTAATAATAAAATATTCAGAATTACATTCCACTTCTTTTGACTCTGCTGAGTCATCAATTCCTACTTAGCATTAAATTTATCATAATGTCTTAGGAATTTAAATTAAAACAATTAACATGATTTTACAAAATTGGGGTATGTGACATATCCTTTAAGTGGTTTTTAGTTTTCCCATGAATGATTTTGTGTTGTTGTAGATGATTTTAGTTTTAGAGTGGATGTTTTAACCTTTGTGCTACTCTGAAGTTCATAAGCCAGCACTTCAGAGGAATATTTCCCAGTGGTGGTGAAGAGCGGACATTTCTAGATCTGGCTACTTGGCACGTTAAATACATTTATATCAGTATGTAATATTTGATGATTTATTCCTTTTAGCTTGTCTTGATGATGCTTGTTTTCCCATATTAATTTTCAACCCTAAGGAAACACTAACTTGTTTTCCCATACTAATTTTCAACCCTAAGGCAACCTTAAGGAATACAATTGATCAGCTTCATAGGAATACTGGACAAACATTTAAAGGTAACACCTCTAATCTAGGAATCTTGACTACATCCACATCACTAACCTTCAACAGACTGAGAATTCAAGTCTAATACTGAAGTAGCTAATCCAAAGAAGCAATAAATAAGAGAGATCAATAATATGAGGGGATCATACACCTCAATCATCCAAAGGATGTCAATAGAAACAACACATAAAAGACTCAAGTGCTAAGGGCTAGAAAAGCTAGAAAGTGACCTGATCAGTACATTCACCATCAGTGAATTCAGTAAACTGAAAATGGCCCAAGGCCAAGGTTAATGCTTCTTTGGATAAGCTATCAGCCTTAGTATTGTGTTCTCTGAATATGTGAACTGCTTTTAGCTGGATGAAGTAAGGTTCCATATCACGGATACATTAACACCAACCATCAAGTGCAAGTAAAGTTAGTTATGATCTTTTATTGAACCAATTAATGATGGCTGTGGAGTCACCATGAATGTGCAGAGTGGGAAGGACCATGGATTTAGCACAATAAAGGAGAGTCCATAAAGCAAGTAGTTCAAATCTGGTGTTTGTACTCAGACCAACTAAGGCTGGGTTTAATGGCCGTGCTGTGAACACACCAAGCAACTCTTCATCTGGAGGAGAAACCGGAACCCTATTCTCAGTTCCAGCTGTCAAATTTTCCAGCGTGTTCTGCATTGTGTCCGGGCACAGTATACCGATAATTTTCAGTGAGGAGAAGATGTTGAGCTCTTGCTGCCACGGGTCAACAGAGTTGTCTGCCATGTCTACCGGACCTCCTCCCAAATTCACAAAAACCTCCAAATTGAACTGAACTGTCCAAAACGAAAACGAGTCATGACAATGTCGAAATACACTTGTCATTTTTTATTATATATTATTATATATTATATGTATTTTATTAGTATTTTACATTATATGTATTTTATTTTTATTATATGTTATTTTATATTATATAAATTGCCATAATAGTATTAGGATATTTTTATTAAGCATTAGTTTCTAACTAATGCAATGATTAGTTTCGAACTAATCATTGCTGCTACTGTTACTCACTAGCAGTTTTAAACTAATTTATGTTGTTGTTGCTACTCGCTGAAAATGTTGTTATTACTTGCTAAAACTAGTGTTGTTACTTGTTGATATTGTTGTTGTTACTTGTTGAAACTGTTGTTGTTACTCACCAAGAGTCTTGAAATTGTTTATTTTATTGTTGTTACATGTTTGTAATTGTAATTGCTACGAGATCCAGTAGTTTCTTGACTAACACATTTCATATTTAGAGTTGAAGTTATTATTCATGTAAAGTTTTTTTTAATAGATATGTATTATGCAATTAGTATTTGGATCTAAGTAAATTATGGATCTCATTAGAGGGTCATACTTTTGCTACTTCATCTAAGTTTCAGTTGATAAATTATGATGATTTTCTAAAGAAGAACACAAGGGATCAAATTTAACTCATGGGATACCCAAAGCTTGGCTGTCAGAGAAATATGAGAAACTTTTATTTGCCATAAGGAATTCTTTTACATGTGAAGGAATATTTGACACAGTGTATCAATTTCACTTCAAATTGTTGTTACATTTCATTTGAAAAACATTTTTAGACATCCCTTTTGATTTGTACAGAAGTCTAGGAAAGATGGCACATAGGTGCAGCCGAAACCTAAGAAGGTAGAACACTAGTTTATTTCATTTTGGATTAATCAAATTGGTCGTGCTTGAAGAGATTAGGAAAATGAGTAGGGATTATAACATGTTTCTTTTCCTTGTTGGTTATGATCCCGAGGTGCTAGGTATTCGTTCAGCAAGGAGATGTACTCGAAGCTCAAAACAAAAAACAACTACTCAAGCAAAGAACATGATGGAGAAAAAGACATGAGTGAGGAGTAGAGAAAGGGTAAGATTCATATGGAGAAAAAACCTAGGGTTGTTATAGATATAGAGGAGAGACCTGAATTTTAAAAGAGTAAAAATAAAATGGAAGGAATAAAGTTGGACTTTTTTGAAGAAAGGGTGGAGGTTAAGAGACCTAGGACTAGATTAGCAACGAAATGACAAAAATATGTGGAAGAAGATACATCAGGGACTCCACTTGAGCAATCTATCCAAACAAAGAAGAAAAAAATCTCCAAAGGACAACCATATTAACAGACATAGAGTGATGATCCAGAGGTGAAGAAGGTAAATATACCGTTAAAAGAAGCCCAGTGGATGATTGTTCAGTTGCAAGAATAAGACATAAAACATAGGTTTGAAGTAGATGGAAGTCTAGACCTATATGAAAAAGCTTTGATGGATGTTAGCGGGATGCTAAGGAGAAGATTCCCATTACATAAACAAGTTCAAAATTTATATAAGCATAATAGATCCCTTAAAGCAGAAAACAAAAATATGAAGAAAGAGTTGCAAATGTTGAAAGATGAGGTCAGT
This sequence comes from Pseudotsuga menziesii, assembly GCA_001517045.1. Taxonomy (NCBI): domain Eukaryota; kingdom Viridiplantae; phylum Streptophyta; class Pinopsida; order Pinales; family Pinaceae; genus Pseudotsuga; species Pseudotsuga menziesii. The sequence goes on from LPNX010624798.1 coordinate 377,697, forward strand.
GCAGGTAATCTAAAATTTCCTACTGAGGCAAGAGATAAATTTGATGAAATTAGACCATAACATGCTTAAATTTTAGTATTAGAGCCTTGGAAAAGGTTTGAAAGTGTCCAGACAAGTTTTTGCACAAAAAATGCAGTTTTCATAACTGTTGCAGTGCCAACAATGTAAAAACAATGAAACTTATATAAAAGTTCTGAAGGTGAAACTTTTGTAGCACCTGCAGTGTAAAGCAGGGGAAAATGCTACAAAAATTCTGGAAACGCAGTTTTGCAGCACTAAAGGCTAGAATTGAATAGGGGACATTGTAGAAGTTTCCAATTTTTCTCTAGCTCAACTAATAGGTCAAAGATTGACTTTTATATGGATAGATTTTTACCAAATCAGTATGAGAATCGTGTTTGTAAATATTTTTCTTTCGAAGTAACTAAGGGGTTTAATTTAGGGTTGAGTTCTAAAAGTTAGGGGAATAGTTAATGTATGTTATTTTGTAACTATTCCTAACATACACAACCTTGAAAGGAAACATCTCGATGGAATAATGATAAGTATTATAAACAAATTACAATTAAATGTAAATAATCTTCCCAACTATTAAAGACACCATCCACATCTTTCTTTTGATAGATTTAATACAAACAATTTATTACTATGAATACAGTAATAAAAATCTCCTAACCAAATACTATACTTTTACTTTTATAATAAATTGCTATTGGATTCATTATTGCCTTAAGACCTGCTCTTTATTGGCACCGCCAGAACGGGTACCCTATGGTGGGGCGGGTGATTGGCACCCCCTTATTACTTTCCTTTCCTGCCTTATGACTTGCCTGAGCTGGAAACATGAAAGTCAACCCCTACCCCTTATTTCTCTTTCCTTCTAAAAGATTAAGGGCTTCTATTCCCTGTAGTATCTGACCTTACCGGTTGAATATGAGGATGAACTGGTCTGGTGAATTAATACCTCCTTGTGAAGTAAGACCTCCTCATTGTGGAAGTCTTTATTCCATTATTATTCCCATAAGATAGTATGACCTTCCTTACCTTAAGAGGGGTTTTACTAGTTGTAGTTAGGGGCCCCAATTTCCTAGTTCTATTTTAACCGTTCGATAGGTTCGGATAATCTCTTCGAAGTAGTTCTTTGATCAAGCCTGTCTGTGCAAAACTAGAGAAATTACGTAATTACATCTATAGATGCGCTACAAAATGAATGATCACTATAATAGTGACTCACAAATACGAGAGGGGGTGAGGCACGAATCCCTATTCTAAGTTCATGACCTGAACAACGAGTTTCTCATTTGTTAGGTTAGAAGGTTTGTAAATTGAATCCCTAAATAACCCACTAAATGAGGAAGGGTCTATCTGCATTCAAGCTTGTCCCACAAAAGAGAAAACATCACAGTGCGTACAAAAAACCCTTGTCACAGGATGCCCAAAAACCATTGTCACAGCATGCCCAAAAAAGGAGGTCATGATGCTTACCCATTGAACCATGAGCTCCAAATCCAAAACTGGTACTCCAAAACGTGAATTGTGTGCTCCAAATTTGTACCATCAGCTCCAATTCTCAAGCGTGAGCTCCAATTATCAACGGTGAGCTCCAATTCTCAACCCTGACCTCCAATTATCAACAGTGAGCTCCAATTCCGAACCCTGTGCTCCGGCGGACCTACTCCCAAATTCACAAAAACCTCCAAATTGAACTGAACTATCCAAAACGAGTCGCGGCAATGTCCAAATACACTTGTCAATTGTTATTATATATTATTATATATTATATGTTTTTTATTTTTATTATATATTATTTTATATTATATGTATTTTATTTTTATTATATGTTATTTTATATTATATAAATTGCCGTAATAGTATTAGGATATTTTTATTATATCCTAACTTGAATAAAGAACCTTCACATTAATGAGGGAAGAACAATCTACATAACGACACATCCCTATCTTGGATAAATGAAAATATATCTTTGAAGGATTATTGAAAAGTTGAGCATGTGATCATGGTGATGATGATGATGATGATGATGTTGATGATGATGATTATGATTATGATGTTCATGTCGATGATGACAATGATGACGATGTTGTTGATGATGATGATGATGTTTGTGATGTTGTTGATGATGATGATGATGACAATGATGATGATGATGATGATAATGATTGTGATGATGATGATGATGATGATCTTGATGATGATGATGATGATTATCATCAACATGAGGATGCCGATGAAAATGATGACGACGACGATGATGATGATGATGATTGTGTTGATGATGATCATCTTGATGATGATGATGATGATGATTATCATCATCATGAGGATGACGATGATGATGATGAAGATGATGATGAAGATGATGATGAAGACGATGATGAAGATGATGATGATGTTGATTGTGACAACGATGATGATGATGACGATGATGATGAAGATGATGATGGCGGTGATGATGATGATGATGATGACGGTGATGGTGATGAAGTTGATGATGATGATGTTGATGATGATAGTGATGATTATGATGTCGATGAAGACGATGATGGTGGTGGTGGTGATGATGATGATGATGATGGTGATGAAGTTGATGATGATGATGTTGGTGATGATGGTGATGATTATGATGTTGATGCCGATGATGACAATGATGATGTCAATGATGACAATGATGATGATGATGATGATGACGATGATTATGATGCTGATGAAGATGATGACAATGATGATGTCGACGATGAGAATGATGATGATGATGATGATGACGATGATTATGATGCTGATGAAGATGATGATTATGATTATGACGATGATCATGATTATGATGATGATGATGATCTCAATGATGATGATGATGATTATCATCATCATGAGGATGACGATGATGATGATGTTGATGATGAGTATCATCATCATGAGGAAGACGACGATGATGAATATGATGCACCATTTGTATCATCATCTGTGTCAACATTGTAAGGATTGGCCATATCATCATTTTCATCATCATCAGTTACGCTCATCCTGTCATCGTCGGAATAATGTTCATCGGCATTGTCTGCTACATCATCTGATTCAACTATTCCTTGGACATATTCTGTTGGATCATCATCATCAGCTAACTCAAGTTGATCATGCTCTTCATCATCATATTCTTCTTCCAGAGAACCCTCTTCATTACCATCATCTAGGTTATACTTTACCGGCCTTCCCCTTGGATCGTGTTTCACAACAAATGACCAACCCACTTTACCTGGAATCTCTGAGTAAAATACTTGTTCACATTGGCTTGGAAGAACATAGGGCTCTGTTCCTGGCTCAAACAACCTTGTGTTTACCATGGTAAATCCATTATCATGTTCAATAATAGTTCTATCGGGATCACGTTGATTCAATCGTAACCTATACCATTTGACAACGAATATAACTACCTTAAAGGATTTAAAGTCACACTGTATAATATCTTCCAAATACCCATAGTATCGATTTTCTGAGACTTCTGGATGTCTGCCAGTTCTAGATGAAACATTGGTAACCTCAAAGACAGTCGAAACCCCAGAATCTGATGTTTTCTGTATTTCATCTAGTTTTTTGATCCGATATCTACCGCCATTGCAGACCATAGCCTTATGGTGTTTTTCCTGCAATAAGCAATACACAAAAAAATTACACAACCAATCAGTCCTTATGCAATAATACATGGAAAAAAAGAACATGTACGTCAATAAGTAATTTGCAAAATAAAAGATTTAGAGGGATATTTGATTAATTATATACTTGCCATTTTATCTTTTACACCATATGCCAAATTGATTTCCCTTTCTGTTAGATTGTTATCGCCATTGCGTTGTGCTTCTTTTACCAATGAGGCCACACCTTCCCATGATATTCCATGACCTGATTGTGCACATCATTCAATCCATAACTTCATCCAGTCAATATTGTTTACGATGTATAAATGAATTGCATCCCATTCTCGACCAACTGTTTAATGACAATAACCATTAAAATCAAAGAAAGGTGTAAATCTCCTGAAAAAAGACGTATATGCTCTTAAATGAAGCAATTATGACTAGAAAATACAATTAGAATATGAAGGATATAATAAAAATCCACTAGTTAATAATTACCTTTCAGCTTCGTCAATATACCTTTCCCCTTCAGTTGCTCCCCTTCAAATTTGTTATTGGAGTCCGAATCACAAATGCGACGTATATTGAGCTTTGACGCTAAAATAGGAAGATATTCACTAACATAAAACATGTTTTGGTATACCGTATATCCTTCCATCATAGAACCCTCCGGATGTGCTATTTGTCTCACCAAACCCTTCATAAATTTCAAGTGCCTCTCAACCATCCACATGGACCTTGAGTGAACAGGTCCACACAACTCAATCTCCTCAACTTGGTGTATGAGGTAGTGTTCATGTGCATTGAAAAATGCCGATGGTAGATGCTTCTATATTTCACACATGAGACGAGGAATTTCTCTCCTCTAGTACTTTATATCTTCTTTATGGATTTCTTTAGATGTCAACCATCTACAAGTGATGCAAACCAATAACAATATTTAACAAAAATAAACATTAAATTACAATATATGTTGAAATAGTGCTGAAAAAAACAAATATAAATTATTATACAGAGAATTAAAGAAACACTAAGCACATGCAAGTAATCGCTAGTTACCTCATGTATTTACCAAGATTATATATAACTTGTTTGACATTGTTGTCGAAGTTTTCCAGGAGAGAGAGAGGTAGAACATACTGTATAAATATACAAACCACGCCATTTATTAAAAAAAGAGTATACAAACAAGAAAAAATTATATGGACATAACAATAATAATTACCTTGATGAAGACATGCCAATCATGTGTTTTGACCCCCACAAAATCACCTTTTTAAGTTATGATATTCTTCAAGTTTGCACAAAAAATGGTGGGAAATTTAATTTTCTGCATTACTTCTTTGACAACATTGCTTTGTTGCTCTGTAAACATCCATGGAATTGAGTTTATATTAACTTGTTCTCCGTTGGTATGAAATTGGATGACGTCTTTCATTGCATGGTTGCTTTCTTGAATGTCTTTGCACACTTTCACAACTTTATCTTTCTCCCTCAGCTCTATTAGTCGCCATAAGGTTTCAGTAACATTCTTTCCAATATGCATTGTATCAAACAAATGAGCAATTTGTAGGTGCTCATAGTAGGGAAACCTGCTGAATTGAATAGGATAACTTTTCATTCCTTGTGGAAGACCATTAATGCCTTCATGATCACGATGTACATCATGAATATTATTTTATAATTAATAAATTACATCATAAATCAAATATGGCCACTACAACAAACAACTCACAATAAAAATTAAAATACATAAAAATTCATATACGATGATCCATATGTACCATAAGGACGATTTCTATTGTATTGCATCTTCCAAAGGTGAGGTGTCATTCTTCATGGTTTTAATGCAGTCTCTTGCTTCCCATTGAAAATATTTCTTTCAGTTGTTCTATACCTGTGATTCCTAGAGAGGAAATTCCTATACTCATCAAACACCTCCTTTCTTAAGCTTTTTGAACGACGAGATTTTATCTTAGGACCACAAACTGGACATGCAAATTTACCCTTTGTCTGAAGACCTAAAATATTTACATATGGAATATCTATGTCAAATATATTCATTTATAAAATATTCTAACTACTCCATATCATTAAATGCAATTAAAGTGGAACTTAAAATTACAAACCACAAAATGAAGTTAACCTAGGGGCATCGTGTATTGTCCATACGACCATTGCATGCAATTGAAATTTCTTTTGTCGTATTGGTCTAGATACGTCATACATAGTTATGCTATTCCATAACTTCAGTAGCTCATCTATAAGAGGTTCGATGTATACATTCATATCTTTGACTTGGAACTTACCTGATTCATAATTTGAAGAACATATAAAATATATCATTATGAGAACCATTAAGATATATAAACCATGCAGAAGAGTAAAATAATAGATATATATATATGAAATTAAGATACATATTACGACAAATGAGATGCCACAACTACATTATAACTAAAACAATTTTCGTCAATAAAACCTGGAATAATCATCGACAACATTATGTGCTCCCTCTTTATTGACAATCGTGGAGGAATGTTATTGTTGATAACAAAAATAGGCCATACCGTGTAAATGGATTTCATCTGTGCAAATGGATTAACACCATCTGCTGCCAAAGAAATCCTAAGATTACGTGGTTCTTCTTTAAAGTGAGGCCACTTTTTCTCAATATCTCTAAAAGCAGTACCATTTGCTGGCATTCGGATAACATCACCTTGACTTCTGTTCCTGGCATGGTAATCCATAAATTGCGCTATGTTTTTGCACCTGAACAGTTGTTGCAAACGTGGAATGATGGGAATGTAACGAAGAACCTTCTAAGGTACCTTTTTTGTTACTTTCTCTGTATGATATCTACTTACATGAAATTTCGGAAATTCTATTGCAAATTCATGCTGATTATAATATATAACATGGTCATTGGGGCATGCATGAATTGCTTCATAATGCATTCCATTCTCTTTCATGATGGAGGATAAATCTCAATATGTGTGAGGTAAAATATTTGATGGTGGTAACAAAAATTCAGCTATCAAGCTACAAAAAAAAATTGTTAATGTAATAAATAAATAATATTAACGAAACAAGCTTCATCCGTACGATGATGAATAATGAGTTAACAATACAATTATTAGACGAATATAAATAAACTTTATCACGATCATACAATTATTAGATACCTTAGCATACGTGTAATTGCAATGTTTGAAAGACCATTCATAACCTTCAAGTTCATTATCAACAATATAGTAGAGAGAAGATTTGTTTTGGAGCCTTCATAAAGGGGTTCATATGCCTTATCAAGAAGAGGTATATCGTGAACATCATCAAAGTCATCATCATTTCATTATCAACATCATCGTCATCCATTCTAACGTTAAATGAATCATGGATCGATGTATTTGTACCATCATCTTCAATTACATCATCGGCATGATCATCTTGTTCAATATGATCATTCACTTGTTCTCCATTAAACATACACGCTCCATGATCCTGATCCTGAACTTGTTCTAAAAGCACTTACTCTGGACGACATGCTATAGGGTGTCTTTCCTTTAATATAAATACGTGGAAACATCAATGGATTTACATTAATATATGAAAAAAAATAATACATACAATTACAAAAAAAATGAATATAATAATGTTTATAATGCTAAACCTACAAATGGACGATATTCGTTCCCCCCCTCAGCGTGTCCATGTTCCCTGCAACGTTTTGTGGCTGTTGAGATCAATATTCTTCTCCTCTTAAATTCCCTGCATTGAGTACATGGACAATAACATTTGCCATCACCCCTTTGTTTCACTGCATCCCATAGTCTAGCAAGCAATTGTCGATTGTCTTCGTTTGGATCCGGAATATTTAATCTATTTGACATTTTGTCATAAACTTCATTAATGAATATAATTGGTTGTATTAAAAAATCAAGTTCCATGCATAAGCCACGCATCAAGTTTTTGTCAAACAGAGAGAAGTTGAACAATAAAAAATTCCTAGCAAACTGTCTATTGATGAAAAAAAAATTCCCACAACCGCCCGTTGAAGAATAAAACTATTCCTAAAAACGCACGTCGAGGAACAAATAATTTTCGCAATCGTCCATCGCTTCTACAACAAACATGTCGAAATGTTTAAAATAATTTATATTTATAATGGACATGCATCAGATATTCGACGCCTTTAACATAGTTACCGTTGAAAGTATGGGACCATAAAATTTAAAATCATGTAAACCTTAATTTTTTTTTTATAAAAAATCTATATTGACCGTCGGATATCTGATGCTTATGGGTTGGAATTCCGACTATTTTTGGTTCATATCCATCGAAGATCCAACATGGAAGAGTCAGATAACTGCCACTACAAGCGTCGGAATTTCGACGCCTATCCAACACGAAAGTGTCGGATAACTGCCACTACAAGAGTCGAAATTCCGACTCCAAAGTGTCGGATAACCGATGGCACTATAAATATTTTATTGTTGGAATTCTATTAATTGATTGCTGTCTGCCACATCCGTGCGAAATGTCGGATGACGTCGGATTCCGTCATCGGCTTTCGGGTTCAAATCCTGTAGTGTGACCTCGGCTCCGCAAATTTATTAAAATACTCTTGAAAGCATACACTGCAAAATTACATCAGTTCCAACCCTTTGTCCTTATTCAGGAGGTACATTTATAGTATTTTGGACTTCCTAAACCAAAATTTGTTACAACTGAAGAACATCTTCTAACAAACTCTAATGTGGCGTATCTGCCACGATTTACATAAAACTGAAAAATAATGCGAACCATTCAAAAATAGGCTTAAACAGTCCTGTGTGCTTATCCCAGCTGGTGATAGATGTGTACAAAATGAAATAGGTTTTTGTAATTGGCCCGGTTCCTAAAAAAATCCATGTCTTATTTTCCTCTGATTTAGCTCCAGCTCCTTAATATCTGATTTTGAAATCGATGACTCAGATAGTAAACCTGTAAATTTATGGAAAAATACCCTGTAAAGATATTTTAAATTCTCCCAACCTGTGATTCTTGTGTAAACACTAAAGGAAGTGTTTTAAGGTATGATTGGGATGAAGAAAAACCTCTCTCAGTTTCCTGAAATTCAACTCCATTTGGCTGAAACAGTTCTTTGAATGTGATGTCTGGAATAGTCCTTTGGAAAACCTAAAACATAACCTGTAAAAATCACTTTGTTTCTCCTAACTCATATGACCTGTGTAAAAATTGAAGGAGGTTATTGAACATGATCCTGTTCTTAAGAGAAAACTCATTCAATTTTGGAAAATTCTTTCTGGTTTTCCAGAAACAATTGATTGAAATAACTGACGAAAACAGTCATTTAAAAATCTGAAAATTTTCTCTCTGAGGATGACTTCGATTCTCTCAATCCACAGTACCTGGGTAAACACTGAGAGAGGTTATTGTAGATAGGTGTGTTATGAATAAAAATATTTCTCAGTCTCGAAAAAATCATCTTGGTTCAGTAGGAACAATTGATTTAAAATAATGACTAAAACAACCATTTTCGTAAAAAAACAACCATGCTCTATTGTTTTAATTCTGAAGTGAGCTCATTTGATCCACAATTAGTACAATGTTTGTGAGCATTATTTTTCTAGCCTCCCTTCACATTCACCCAGTGGCATTAATTTAAGCGGTTGATTAGTTTGACTGGATAATGGATGTTTACCACGTGTGTGACCTTGCATGCCGCATAAAAAATTTGCTAATCTCAAAACCTAATTTCTCCTTGCTAGTTGACAATGTGAAATTTGTTTTATCCATGGATTTTCCTCACCTGCCACTCTGACCGTCAAAACCTATCTACCATTTAACATCATTTCGCTGATTGAAAAATTTAATTGCTCTGTGCAAATTCATAATGCGAAATTTATTTGAGCTTTCGGATGAAATGTGCTCTAATCTGGATAGTTGATCAATGTTTAGTTTGTAGGAGCTTTAATTATACACAATTCCTCTGGCAGAGAGTACACAGCACTGGCATTATTGCTATCACTTATTTCCCTTTCAACCGGAAACCATTTCTTTGTATCTGGTGCTATATATGTTACCTTCTTTGCTATATCTGGATTATTAGTTTTCAGCATTAGCATAATGAAAACATGATCGAATTCTGATTGATGATTTGAAACAATGAAAATTTATTTGACAGTATTGTAAGCTTCAGATTCATTGTCAGGTTCAGCCCGAAAACACTCAAGATCTCGTTTCTTGGTATGCCAAGCATTATATTTGTACAAACCACTCAAACTGGAAGTGCATGAAGTATTTGGTGCGTTCAAAGGAATACCAGACTTTGCATCTGCAACTAATGACATTACCAATTGCTCTATCTCCAGAAATGAAAATATGTTAATTTCTTCAATTTATTTATTGCAGAAATTTTACTTTAATTAATCTCCACATATAACTAATTATATTCTCTCCACCAATATGTGTTGATGCAAATAATTCTCACGCTTTTATATTTTGCTTCCTTTTGATGAGGGAATTATCCCACATGCAAGGGAACACTTACTTGTAAATTGTTTATAAACACCAATCATTTCAAATTATACCAAGGAACAATGTGTGTATTAGTCTTGGAGAGCTCGGCGCTTGGAATTTGGTGGAAAGATTTGCTTGGTGTGTATGTTGAGCGGTCTTGTGCCAAAACTTTTTGTAAAAATCCCCGGCAAATTTACATTAAAATCCATGTTTTATTTTATTCAGAAGAGAAGAAAATCCTTTAATTCATAAAATTCTTTTCTTTTTGCTCAAAACCTTTCACCTTTTTCTTCTTGTAGCTCTGGGAATTTTTTATAAATTGCTTAGTGGGAAGAATTTGAAAACCACCCAATCACCAATATATCTTAAAAGCAATTTAATGATAGCACTAACTTTCAACAAAAATAAATAGTGCTAACAAAAAGCAACAACCATCACTAGTCTCTTTATTCATCATGGTTGATCCTTATTCATCAACAATACTTTCATATTACCAAGAACTTAGCCATCCTTGGTTTAATCCTATACTTTCCTAGTTAACAATCATATCTAGTATGTTTTTTCCCATCCAATATGTGCCTTCACCCATTGTACAAGAAGGATTATGAAGTAGTTGACTTTCATATTACCAAGAACTTAGCCATCCTTGGTTTAATCCTATACTTTCCTAGTTAACAATCATATCTAGTATGTTTTTTCCCATCCAATATGTGCCTTCACCCATTGTACAAGAATGATTATGAAGTAGTTGGAGTCATACGTAATTTCACATCTAGCATGCACCTATATCATCTAATTTTTTCCCAATGTTTAGGATACTTTGGAAGTCACTCACACCTATATAATCTAAATTTTTCCCAATGTTTAGGATACTTTGGAAGTCACTCACATTGAAAATTGTCTTTTCCAATTAATCCTAGAGGCTATATTTTGCTCATTTTTTGAAACAACTAGATACACATTTCCAGAGAATTATTTGATAGAGCTATTTCCATTTGCATTAAATTTCCAAGGAAGATAATTATTCTACATTCTTATGTAGTTATATATGTTAGAGTTTTTATAAATTACCATTTTTTCCCAATTTGTGCAATTTCCTCCTTGGTGCAATCGAGCTTGGAGATCAAACTCTGCCACTTGTAAAAGAAAAGATAGGGAAAACCAATGATTTTTTTATTGGAAACTAACAAGACATATGAATGCAAGTATGCGACAAATTCCATATCATTGATATGATACTCCATTCGTTTTTTAAATAAATCTAGAATTACCAACTACCTTTTTTCATTTTCTCCGAACTTGGAATTTTTGGCAAATATAACTATCTCACAAACAGAGCCAAATTGGAAAATATTCACTTAAACAAGTTGTTGAGTCTATTAAGAAGAAACAAATTCAAGTAAATAATTTTTCTAGTTGGACATCTCAGGTAACTTTCACCTCCAAGTTTTCTGAAATTACCAAAAATTCTCTTGGAATAGTGGATTTTGGCCTATTTTTGCATCTTCACTCCAAACCCGCTGGAATTTGGCCAAATTCTGCACTAGATATTTTTGTGTCTATTCACATTGACACACTATGTATTGTTCAAATTTCACCCTTAACAGTGTCCCTATCAATGAGCAGGGTTCAGGTCTTAAAAATTCACTAATCCTTTGTTTCTAAAAATGTAGAATGCCCACAACTATATCCCGCATTTCTATAGTCCTCCTCATTGTAAAATTACCCCTAAAATTTCATCAAATTATGAGTTAATCTACTCTTGGCCAAACATGATTTTTGCTCCATACTTAATTTAATTTTTATTCTTTACTTTTCCATTTGTTAACATGTCATGATGTTTTCATGGGATGACATGTGGATGATGATGGGATATGAGGTAATGCATGTCATCACTTACATCCACCATGTAATCTGCCTTGGCCTCTAGGTCACCCTATCACCATGGTCCCTTGTGATTATTTTCAACTTGGTACAAATCCTTAGAGTGAGGTGACTATGGGTCCCCTGTTTTCCATTTGATCCTTGGTGCACATGATTCCCCATGCATGATCCAAATCTATGGCCTAGATATTTTTTTGGTTAAAATTATTGATCTTTAGTATGATAAATTCCATTTGAAATTTCAAAAATCACCTTTAAACAAATCACACTCTCATCATTTTTTTTAATCTTGAAGTGTGGTTTTCAAAACTACAAACTATGGCTCAAAAAAACACTTACCACCATTTTTGAAAATCGACCTTTTTATTTTTCATGTAGTGGATTCTGCTAGACACATGGCACTGATCTATCCACTTCAGAGGTTGAACATGTAGGTATTTAATTGAACCTTCACCCTCTAAAATTCCAAACTTCCTTTACACATGTCATTTCCTAGTCAAATTGGGAGGTCAATTTGTGGGTTCCAAAACCACATTCCAAGGCTTTGAAAACTACATCTTGCAAACTCCAAACCCACACTCCTCTTTGAATAATCATGGATTCCATCAAGCACATTGAACACACTTATTTATTTTGGAGGTTGAACCCTACCAAAATTTAACACCCACCTTGCCTCTAAAATTGGAATACACTAGGACACATGGAAGACACACAATCATTTCAGAGCTTGATAAGTGGTTTCCAACAGTAGTTCCTTATCCTCCAAAAACTAATTACCACCATAACATTTATTCTTTGACATTGATGCCACCTCTACATTTATACTTCACGCGACACTTTCAAATGTACACTCTGAATCCACCTCATACTATCATATCCCCATTAGATCTTGGGGCCCACTTGAGATTTCACCACACACACACACACATGTATGCATGTATTAATTTTTATACTAGCAAACACATGATATTATTAATTTCTTGGATGGATTATCCAAGTTGACTAATTGTGCATTATTTTACTTTCTAGCTTGAAATTTGACATCATTATTGGTGAATCTAAGATTTTTGCATCATCACAATTTTGTTTTTTTTGTCAGATTCACAATTTTATTCAATTTCTCCACATGGATAAACTTTGTATTTCAACCCATTTCACCCAATTTCTTCCTTTGGAACCAAAATATGCCTCTTACAACTATATTCTTATCCTTGGTGCCTTCATACTAGCACATAAACTCTATTAAGGGCATGATCTAAGCATTGTAAAATTATAAATTTCTCCATTATCAACTTTATACTCATTTCCTCATTGGATTGTTTGTTAAACATATTGCATGTAGGTGCACTTTTCCTAATTTTTATCTCATTGAATCATTTTTTCGAACACTTCATAGGTGAAGTGTAATGATTTCATGTATACACTGATGTATGGCCCATACAACCCCAATGTTTCAATTTGGAGCTTTGATACCATTATGCTACACACCCATTAACCTTGATCCATCATCGAGGTACATTAATTTCACCTCATTTGTTTTTCTCTAATGTTACCAACATTATTCTTAATGGATGATTGTAATTATTAGTGGAAACGAGCTACACCAACCTTAATTATTTAACTACAATGCCAAACATGAATTCTACTATGCATACATCCATACCTATGATGATTTATTTCTATACACATAAAATTAAGGAAACTAGAAAATAATCAATTACATAGCATAACATGAAGTAAATGGCATTCCATAAAAAATTATAAACATGATATTTAAAGACACCTTCAAGCCTTATCTTCAAATAAACAGTCCTCCAGTTGGATGCAAATGAAGGGAATTCCTCCTAGATTTAGGTACTTTGTCATAATCTCTCTATGACAGAGGCCACCCCTGAGATGAGGCTATTATTCCACAAGGGTGAATCTCCTACATTTTCCTCCTCAACCCACAAACCATATAAATCTCCATTCCTAAAACCCCCTCTACAACTCTCCAAATAAAATGTCACTCTTCCCCCTCACCCCATACAACACTAGGAATCGGATCCTGTTCCCTACAAACAGTCCCTCAGTCTATTACAATTCCCTTCCAGTGCTCCAACATAAAATTTCTAGGGAATATCACTGTCAGTATTGAAAATATTCTCAGTTATAGGCCATGTCTTCTGCTTTAATAATATTAGTAACAATTCATGATGACAACAAATTCAACTTACTTGATAGTATAGTCCATAATATACCACTATGTCAGAGAATTTTACTAGTAAGGATGATGAAATAATGATTTCTAGAAACCTTGTGAGAATCCCCTCTAAATTAAATTCCTAAGCTTTTATCCGCATGTTCTCAACTTTCCATGTGGATCATCACGAGGAGTCCACTTTTCACCCTTTAATCATAATATCAGGTTAATTTAAGAAGGTTAGCTAAGCCATGTCTGTGAATCATGGGTTCAATTTTTTGGATAGTTTCACTAATTAAGATTTATAATCAAGGCTAAGGACATAGGTTAGATAACTCACTAAGGTCCTCTCCTGTTAGCCCCCTTTTACTTCTCCCACTTGTGGAATCATATCCCCCCATCTCTTCTTCATCCTTCATTTGTAGCAATTAAGGTTTTTTATATTATTAGTCAATGTACATCATTACAATATTTGAATATTCTAGATCATATGTATGGCTTCTATAAATTTCATTGTTACATACACATTTATATTTTGGGGTTAAAAACAAGTTATTTTAGGCCCATTGCTCTATCTATAACCATCTTCTTAATTAAAATTGTTAAGTTGTTTATGAATTTTGAAGGATTCTCTAACGACACAATATGCATAATGTGGGGGTAGATGTTAAGATTTTGGTTTGGTTGAAAAAAATTAAATACTTATTATTATGAGAGTGCTCAATGATCATAGATTTAGATAGGCATTTATGAAATGTGTGATAAATATGTTCCTTGAGGCAAGTCTAACCTTAATTGGCTAATTGACTAATGTTGTATTTGGCATAAGAGAAGAAATTTGATAGACAACTTGAGAGAGAAAATGGTTAGATATATATTTGAAACTTATAAATATTAGTTTGAGGGTTTTGTGAGGCTTAAATAGAGTTTTAATGTTTGTTGTATTCATTGAGATCATAACCATTCAAGAAGAGATTAATACATGCATATAACAATCAATATAAAATGAGGGAAAGGATGTCCACTCCAATATTATTCATGTAATTGATAGATATTTATACAAAGGAGAGATGGTTGGAGCGGTTACACCCACTCCAACTGATTTTCGTTAGAGTACAATAACATAAACTAATGATGACAATTAAAGGGGCCCAACGGGTTACTCCAACATCTCCCCACCCCAAAAATATTCTTCGTCTTGAAGAAGTTCGTAGGAAAATCCATGACATGTGACTCTTCATCCTCCATCTTCAATGTAGTAGTTGTCCATCTAAGACTCACCCTCTCTCTAAAAAGGCAGTCGACTACCCTCACCACTAGGAGGTTTTTGGTTTAAAGCCTCACCCTTTCTTATCTAGACGACTTCCCTAGACTTAGTTATGGGTCTTTTGGCTCTTCGACTTTTTGTACAATCTCTCTATCTTCTAGCTTCTAATGTCACAACCCAAGAACTGCTTCTGCATTTTTTACCGGGGGGGTCAATCTATTCAAGTGCCTTTTGTGTCATCATATTTACGTTAATGTCTTTTCTGTGCAGTTATTTGATGTCTTTTGATTGAATGCCTTCGACTTCTTCTTCTGCCATGAGTATTTAAAATGCTTGCAACTTTCATTATGTTTCCTACTCATGTGTTTCGTTGGTGATGGTCAACTACTTTGGATTCAATTGACTTAAGTCGAATCGACTTACAAGTGTTGGATAACTACCATCTCCATTACAAAACATAAAGGTATCATTGCCTTGAGAAAGACTCACATTTCATCCCCTCTTGAATTCAAGTATTACAATAAAGTCAAAACATTATTAGCGACTCATTCAATACAAATACATAGTATTAATTAACGAAATTTAACTATTACATACATTTTTGCTCAATGACCAAAAATAAAAATTGAGCATTAGTGGAGTCGTCCTGGAGCAAAACTAGATATCGAACTTATTAAAATGGATACCATTAAACATTGACCAAATAACCACGTATAATATCAACCCGATTTCAACATTTACTAAGGCATAGTAAAGGAACGACCAAAATAGGGGTCAACCAAAAATACATGGCGACCAAAATAATATAAACTAAAATCACTATAAAGTACTTACATAATCGACCAAAATTAAGGTATCCACTAAATTTTAACATCGAAAACACATTTTTAGAGACATCGACTACAATGTGTCATCCCACATGCTTTAGCTTAAATTTAAAAATAAAGCGACTCCTTGACGAAATTGGTATCAACCAAATCAAACACACACTTTTTCTCATTTTATAAATATAATGACCCAAACTAAGTGGGTGATGCAAATACTAAGTTCTTCCACTCTATTGCCTCGGCTCGCAATAATTTCAACTCTATTTGGGCCCTAGAAAATGAAGAGGATGATTGGATCGAAAATGATGAACAATTAAAGGAGCTAGGTGTTAAACACTTCTCTATGATCTTTAAGGATGATAATCAGACAAGCATTGTGGATCAACTAAAGGTAATAAACCTCTTTCCTTCCTTTATCTCTATAGATGAGTCCAAGTCTTTCTCTAACGATATTTCACTGGGTGAAGTTGAAGGGGCATGGAAATATTTTAAGAGGGACAAAAGCCCTAGACCAGATGGCTGGCGAGTAGAATTTTTCCTTTGGTTCTTTGATCTAGTTGGAGGTGATCTCCTAGCTATTGTGAATCTTCTAGGAAAACTGGGAGGGTTATACCTTCACTAAACTCTACCTCTATATCCTTGATCCCTAAAAAAGATAAACCTCTTTCCTTTGCCGATTTCATACCTATCTCCCTATGCAACTTGGTCTACAAGCTCATCACTAAAATAACAACTCTTAGATTGAAACCTTTTATGGATAGATCCATCTCTCCTGAACAATTTGGTTTCCTCAAGAACATGAAGATTATTGAACCTGTGGGAATCATATAGGAAGCTTTACATACTATAAGAACAAAAAATAGAAGTGCCTTGGTACTAAAGCTCGATCTGGTTAAAGCTTTCGATAAGGTAAATTGGACATTTTTAAGACTCATTCTTTTGCAGATTGGTGTCCCTTTGAGGGATATTAACTAGATCATGGGCCGTCTCACCTCTGCAATTTTTGCTATTCCAGTCAAAGGTACTCCCTCTGGATTCTTCACTGCTTCAAGGGGCATAAGGCAAGGGTGTCCCTTATCCCCCCTTCTGTTCATTTTAGTAATTGAAGATCTCAGTTTGCTTATCAAGGATGAAAAATCCAATGGTAATATTAGGGGCATAAAATTATCGGTTTCTCTCGCCCTTACTCACATTCTTTTTGTTGATGATGTGGTACTCTTTGGTATTGGTACATTCGAGGAGTGGATGGATTTTGAGGTAATACTGGACACTTTATGTTCTGCTTCGGGAATGTGTATAAGTATTGAGAAGTCTGGTTTCTTCTTTAATGAATTGGAAGTGGGAGTATTGAACAACATCATTCATGTTTTGACTTATAAGATGGATCCCATTTAGAAGGGTTTTAAGTATCTCGGATATTTCATCAAGCCCCTTGGTTATGAGGTAAAGGACTGGCTTTGGTTGCTGAAGAATTTTGAGAAAACGATACGTCATTGGGCATACAAGCTCCTTTCTCTGGGGGAAATACTGGTCCTCATCCGTGATATTCTTACTAGTTTACCTGTGTATTGGTGTTCTCTGGCACCGGTCCCAAAATATATACTGAACAGGATGAGGAAGATGATTTTCTCCTTCTTATGGGGTTCCTTTGGGGATAGGAATCGTTATCATTTAATGGATTGGAAGACTTTATCCATGACTTTTGAATTTGGAGGACGGGGAATAAAAAATATTGTCTGGTTTAGTATATCTTTGAGACTAAGAAGTCTTTGGATGGCACGAAAGGGGTCAGTCTTATGGTACCAAGTTATCTTGGAAAAGTACCTAAAAGATCGATCGTTGGATGTCTAGCTTCAATGTAAGCATTTCCCAGTTAGAGGTACTTCTATTTTATAGAATGGGTTTCTAAAAACACTATCTTGGCTTGGGAGATGCTTGGGATGGCAGGTCGAAAATGGTCAAGACATAATCATTGGGAAGAATCCCATTCTTGGATCTGATACTTGCCTTTACTTTTCCCAAGATCTAGAGGATTATTTGAGGGATTATGGCATCACTTCCCTTAAGCATGCTCACAATCCTTTGGAGGGGGCTTAGTCATACTGGTTATCAGCAGGCGACCTGGTGTTGGGTGGAGGATGGAGGTCTATTTGGAATAACTACATTACTGGCCTCAAGCATGGGGGAATTAGACTAAAGGACTCATTAGACTCTTTGATGTGGTCTCCTAACAAAAAGAATGGGAGGGTTACAACTGCTCTGGCATATGACTTAATTGTAAAAACTCAGCTTGATTCGATTGCTAATAAGTTCTATGCTATTATTTGGAGCTGCAATCTTCCCTTGAAGATCAAATGTTTCATATGGTTGGTGATTGAAGATTGCATCTTGATCTGGGATAATCTTACAAAAAGAGGCTGGTTTGGTCCTAGTAGACGTGTCTTGTGTACCATAGGTGAGGACTCGGTTCACCACATTTTTGTTGATTGTCCCTTTACAAAGAATGTTTTTTCTTGTCTATGTGATGCACACATTTGCAAGACTTCATCTTTTGGCTGCTCACTCCAAGATCTTCTGGAGCTATGGTTTACAAAAAATTCAAAGTTTGGTTATCTCCCACTCTTTGTATACCGGAGTATCTGGAAAGCACACAATTTGGGCATTTTCGAAGATAAGGTGGAGTCTCTTTTTTGTTCAGTAAACCAGGTGGAATATCTCCTTCACAGCTATCTAGTACTGGAAAAAAATATAAAAAACAGGAATATTGGATCAACTTCTGTCCTGGTTTATCCACATGGTTTTTTTGACGAAGCAGCAACAGATATGCTGGGTGGTGTAGGGTGTTTTCTTTCTTTAAGCAATGTTCATTTGTTCTATATCAAACTTAGATGTGGACCCAGTACTAATATGAGGGATGAGCTTCTGGACTTGTGGGCACTTCTACTTGTTTCTCAAGCACTTGGTCTCCCCTCCCTGCACATCTTTGGAGATTCTTCAGTTATTATTCTTCACTTGAGCAGGAGCACTGGTGTGGAAACATCAGACTTTTGTTCACTCTTTTTCTCTGTTTGGACATCCGTCATGTCTACAGAGAGCACAATCAGAGAGCATACAACTTAATCAAATATTCCCTCATGATGGCCCCTAGCCTTTGTACTATCACTAAATTTTATGATGAGAATATTATAGAGTGTGGTGATTTTCAGCTTTTTTAAAAGCTTAGTGTCGAAGCTCAACCTCCTTTAATTTTCTTGGGTACTTATATATTTGAAATCTCTTTGAGATTCTTTTAGCATGGAATGGAGGGCATCTCTGGATCAGCCTTTTGGTTTCTCCTTGTGCTCATGGATTGACTTCTTTTTGTGTCTAGCAGTGATCACTCTTGATCATTATTCTCTAGTTCCTGCTATCCTTTGGGATCTTTCTTGGCATTTGGCATTGTTTGGGCCGGACCGTTTTGGCTTGTTTTTGTTCAATTGCTACATGTTGTAGTCTTGTCTCCTCCCATCTTGGGACCACTCTACATGCCCTTTGATTCATAATGAATATCAAGGACATGATTTTTTCTTCTGAAAAAAATGACCCATCGACCAAAATGAAAAGTTAGCGATAAAGTTTAACAGTGTAAAACATGCAACCAATAATTTGCACGAAAGCTTTACGTTAGTCGACTTGAATATTTTGGTAGGTAACTAATGGTCAATGATCGACCTTTTGCAAAACAGATGATGGTAGGTAACTATTTCCCTATGGTACCATTCGGGCATCGTGCCTGGACTCTTTGTTTCTTTGACCAGCTGTGTTGATTTGGTTTCTTTTTGTTTACGATGATATAGTGTTCATGTCAGTTTCCACTTCATTCGAATATTTTTATAATAGAATATTGACTTTTTTTAATTGAAAAAAAATGTAACTATTCCCTAGAAATATGTTCTCTTGCTCTCAAAGATGATGGTTGACCTATTGCTTTTTTATATTCAGTAATCAAAAGTAGGATATTATACAATATATATATATATATATATATATATATATATATATATATATATATAT
>LPNX010624798.1:398136-519866 GCA_001517045.1 Pseudotsuga menziesii
AGTTCAAGGACAACTTCAGTCCACAACCTATACATCATCAATCCACAATCAATTAAGCCACATATAAAAGTAGAGGCAAAAATAAAATGACAAGGCAGTACCAATAGAGCTAATTGACAATTCCCCTAGAGGACAACATACCTGCCTATTGAGAGCACAATCATGAACCCAGACCCCTTATCCAAGGAGGACCTCGAGGGATGACTAAATCAAGTATAAGAGCACTTCCACCAGGAAAGAAAATAGTGCCTCACATCATCCAATAAATAAAAGGAGACTAAGCTCCATCATCAAAGCTCAAAAGAGCTGTAAATTCCCTCCTCCAATACAACCATCTTCATAGAATTCCATGAAGGAAAGGTAATCTGTGGTCCACTTGAGAGCCTCCTTGGATAAGACATTTGCTTTCATGTTGTGCTCTCTGTAAACATGCTGAAAATCCAGAGAGAGAAAGGAGTCTTTTAGCTTATAGATATTGTCACACCAATGTCCAAGGTCTAAAGAGGACAAATCAAACTTGTTATTAGCCCAATTGATCACAACAGAGGAATCACCAAATATATAGAGGGATGGGAGACCAATGGATTCAGCAAAACAAAAGCAGGATCCAAAGTGACAATAATTCTTCCTTTGTGTTAGTATTGTTTCCATATCCTAACTTTAGAATGAAGGAATGAATAGGACTGATGGAAAAAAAAGTGCCATCTCCCCCCATCGAACACGCAACTGCACTGTAAAAAAAACCATAGGGATACTTCAGTACAGGTGCAGGACCCACTATTCTCCTTTTCCTTGGAATACCAGCAACGGTATAAGCATTCAAGAATGACAAAACATGTTGGAAAGTTGAAGAGGAGATGGAATTCGTGTTTTAAAAAATAGTAAGATTCCTAGTGTTCTAGACACTCCATATGATAAACAATGGTAGATGTGAGTTCACTGAATCACCAGAAAGAAAAAATTCCAACTTTTGGATAAGTGAACTGCTTGTCCATTGAATAACCTGATCAGATATTTTTCCAGCACAGTCCATAATTTTCAGTATAAAGGGACAAGCCAAAAAAATTTCTGACCAATTCCTCCTCGCTCAGGAAAAGACAACATCTGTTAGGGACATGCCTACCTTTTCTTATAAGGTTATCCCATATAGAGATATGATTCTCAATGGCCATCCATAGGAAACATTTGATTTTCAATGGAATAGAACAAGCCCAGATTCTTGACATAGCAATATTAGTTACAGGAACAACTAGAGTAGAGACAATAAGATCATAAGCAGAGCTGGCCGTAACCTCACCATTTTTTGGATTGTGCATCCACAATAGCCTATCCGCTTGTTCAGTTTGCCTTACACCCCCTTTCATAAGTTCTTTGATATAACAATCCCATTCAGTTTTCCATTTGCCCCCAAGTTCTAAGTCCTTCGATGTAATCGAATAAGACTGTCTGTTGAGGTCGAATCCCACATTTCGAGCATCCTAGAGAGGATGAAGTCCATAATCCCTTAAGTATTCTCTAAGATCTTCTGATAACAAAAGGAAGGATTCCATCCATATAATCAGATCAATACCCAATTTGATGCTTTGACCATTACCAACCCTCCATCCTAACAATCTGGTGATCCATGCGAGAGTTCAGATAAATCCATTCCAAAAATAAGATATACCTCTGACTGAGAACTTCTTGTTCCGCAACCGATCCTCAACATTACGGTTTTAAAGATATTTATTTCTTATGAAATGGTGCCAGATACCATTTCCTTTAAGAGCCATCCATAGGCCCTTCAGTCTCAGGGATGTGTTGAACCACTCTAGCTATTTGATATCCCAACCCCCATACTCCTTAGGTTTGGAAAGAGACTTCCAGTAAGCCAAGTGCATACAGTGGATATTAGTAGTGTCTCCCCGAAGGAATACAAAAAAAAATCTATCGAAGTCTGTGAAGGATGGATATGGGAATAGGTGCAAGAGAAAACCAATACACATGAATCCCTGTAAGGACTGCTCTGATAAGGATAAATCTTCCTCCCAGAGAGAGAATTCCGAAAGATCAGTGACGGATTCTCCTC
Organism: Pseudotsuga menziesii; assembly: GCA_001517045.1. NCBI lineage: Eukaryota > Viridiplantae > Streptophyta > Pinopsida > Pinales > Pinaceae > Pseudotsuga > Pseudotsuga menziesii. The sequence goes on from LPNX010624798.1 coordinate 400,205, forward strand.
TCAAATTTTTTTAAGATCCAATTCCATTCCTTGGTGCCATATCCCAGAGGTTTCAGATAATAACCCAGATATTTGAAGCCAACCATAATAGAGTCCATCTTATAGGGAAGAATCATTGAGATAATGTTCAACACCCCTGCATCCACTTCACTGACAAGAAATGTAGATTTACCAACACTGATGCACATTCCCGAGGCTGTGCAAAATAATTCCAATAAATCTGCAGAAGCCTTCCATTCTTCCAAAGTCCCTACCCCGAAGAGTATGATATCATCCACAAAGAGTAAGTGAGTCAGAGAAAGAGAGGAAGAGATACTAATACCTTGAATCCGCCTTTTGTTTCTAGCATCCTTTATAAGTAAACCGAGCCCTTCTATGACCAATAAAAAGAGTAGAGGGGAGAGGGGGGAACCTTGTCTAATACCCCTAGAGGCAGGAAAGAAGTCAAAGGGAGTGTCATTAACCAAAATAGAGAAGTTGGAGGAGGTAATGCATCCCATGATCCAGTTCACCCCCAAGGGTGGAATGCCAATTTGTAGTAAAATGAGCCTTAAGAATTTCCAGTTTACCCGGTCAAATGTTTTAACCAAATCCAATTTGAGTATCAGGGAACTCCTCTTCTTTGTCTTTATAGTATGTAGGGCTTCCTGAGTTATAGCATTTGGTTCCAGGATCCCCCTGTCTTTTAGGAAGCCAAACTGCTCACGAGAAATAGATCAATATTATACAATGGTTTGCAAGCTTAAGGAAACCATTTTATGGTTCATAACATTTTACCTACTTCTACCATGTATACAAAATCATTAGAAATATTAATTAAGTAAATTCAAAATATGTTTTCTTTGATTGGCTAGAATTGTACACATGCTTTTGAAAATATTATTTTTTATTGTTAAAAAGGTAGTTGAGTCAATTCATGGAAAAATATTTTAACCTGAAAAAAATAAATCTAGACAATTTTCGATCAAGATTTTGAATTACCCAACCTGTTTTTTCAAGCTAGCCTAGTTGCCCAGCCGAAAATTCTAAGTGACAATGAGTTTAAGTTAGGTTAAGCCTTTGGGAAATTGTTGTTTGCATTAAATAAACCATGTTTTGACATGTACACCTCGCAACTAAACTAATTTTTTTAATTTCTAGCTAATTAATATGGGCCCCATTTATAACATATCTATACAATGCATACTGTTTACAATTAATTCGACGATGGTGCAATTATGTTGTAGGAGTTCATTTTTCATGGAATCCAAAGTGTTTGCAATTAATTTGAGGGTGGCTCAATTATGGTGTAGGAATTCATTTTTCATGGAATCCAAATATCTATTTAGCATGGCAGGTAACTTAAAACTTTCATTTTTCATGGATGCAATATATGAATTTGAAGGGGGATGTATTTTTCCAAATGCAACTTACTTTGCTGCGTTTTCTATAACCACCATACTCAAAGCGTCGTGTGACCACATCTTATCCATACAACAAAATTTTCTCTCCAAATTGTCTAAATGCGTGCAATAAGCAATCAATGTACTTGAAAAACATTGATTATTTCCCTGCCAAAAACAATGTAGATCACACTTAAACATCATATATCACACTTAATATGATCCATTGCCATATCTGATGTATTTTAATAGATTAATATGCTTTAAAAAAATTAAATTAGAATATAATAATACAATACAATACAACATATATTCCAAAACATTTCCAGATGTGGAATGTACTTCAAAAACATTGATCACGTGCCTCACAAAAACACTATAGATTGTACTTGATCTGAACAACATCATTCCAATTTTAATGATTCCTACTAGGCTTGCAACTTGATGTTCTAGAAATAGTACTTGATTCCCCGAGCAAGATTTTGATCAATAAGATTGAGTCTTAACATAAAAAGTAGCTTGGGAGTTCAAAAAACAGACTCCTATGAGATATTCACTGTGTATTAATATATATAGATATATATTCTTTTTTTAAGTAATCTTTTGTATTAAAAAAAATGACAAAAAGGTGCAATTTCACAGTTACACAACATACTATCCGGCCATGCCTAGCACACATATATTTTTTAAAGTAAAAACAGTGTAGATCTCTTTAAACAGTGTAGATAATTTTCTTGCTAAGGCAGTCTAGATCGCACTTAAACAGTGTAGACCGCACTGATTTGATCAATATCATTTCCATATATGGATGTTTTATTAATAGTTTAGTATGTTTAAAAAAAAATTAAATTAGAATATAATAATACAATACATTACAAATTTACAATACATATTCCAAAACATTTCCAAAAAACTGTAAAATATATGTCAAAAACATTGATCATGTGCCTGACAAAAACAATGACTATAGATTATACTTAATTTGAACATCATCATTGCCAATTTTCCATATCTGGATGTGTTTTTGTAATACATAATAGCCAATTTTCCATATCATAATGTATTTTTTTAATTTAAATAAGAATGTAATAATATAGTACATATTACAAATATGCGGCTTGCAACCAGATATGACTAGGCGTGGAATTTGATGTTCTAGAAATCGTACTTGATTCCCTATGCAAGATTTTGATCAACATGAATGAGTCTCAACATGCAAAAAAGCTTGTGAGTTCAAAAAACAAACCCCTCTGAGATATTCACAGTGTATTAATATACATAGACATTCTTTTTTTTAAGTAAGATTTTGTATTTTAAAAAAGGAAGAAAAGGTACAATTTCACAGTTGCAGAACATAATCCGACAATTCACAACATAGATACTCTTTTTTTTAAGTAAGCTTTTGTATTAACAAAGAAGGAGTAAAAGGTATAGTTTCAGTTACAAGACAAAGATTTTGGGACTCTGGCCATGCCCAACATAGATATTCCTTTTTTAAGTAAGCTATTGTGTTATAAAAAAATGGACCAAAAGCTACAATTCCAGTTACAAAACAAGGTACAATCATGCCCTACACAATGGCGTTGATGCCAAATGAGCTGCCAAAGTACTACAACTGAGCAGATATTGTTTGTCATTGATGACAACATTCCCAATAAATTACATTTAATAAAAACAAAGAAACTAGATTAACTTAGGGTTCCTATTAACTTAGAGGATGCAAACTGAGACCACTAGGGGACAAAATACTAAGACCACTAGCATAACAAGCTGTTGCCCAATGGAGGACATGTCTTCATCATGCTCCTGAGGGGGGAGACTAAGTTGTGCTAATGGATGGAGGATGATGGCAGGTTATTCTCCCAGATGTGAACTTGACATGTATGCATTTAAGGATGCCCATATGAATGCCCATATAATCCTGTTGCATATACATCATGTACTCGATCCAGAAATTCATGTCTGATACCTCCTTTCAGAGATCAATATTAGCTGAAGATCCTCATCTTTCAGCTTGTTGCAACCAACACCTCCACATTGGTTGCAGAGCCCACTATTTTGAGGCTACTGATCTTGATGTGACCGGAGCCACTTTACCCAATTGATGCGAAGATTGTAGTTGGGATACTTACCTTAAGGCTAATCAGGGTACGAGACTAACTTTTTAGGGTTGTAGTATGTGGCTATTGCATTCTCATCCCATTCTATCTTACAACCCCACGGGCTTCTGATCCCCTTCTCTTCTAATGAGTGTCCATGGTCACCTGACATGGTGTTTGAGTTTTCTTCATAGATTCAATTCTATGAGGGCCTTCCCATGAGGATTCCTTAGCAGAACTCATCTCAACAAAATTCGTCTCCATGGAATTTATCTCAACGAAATTCATCTATGGGGAATTCATCTCTTCTTGGGATTAGTCCTCTGAGGACTATTCTTGGGCCTCACAGGATTCCTATTAGGAATCTTCCTGGGATTTGTGTGAGCCTGCATAGTCCTTAGACACATCACCCACCTGTTGACCTCGTAAATTAGGAGACATTAATGCCCTTTTCCACGACCTTCCTCTCTCCCTAAATTGTGACATTTCCTGACTGCAAGAGCATGCCGAGTGAGAACGAGATTGAATGTAAGAAATTAGGAAGCAACTATATTCACAAGTTGGTTTGAGGCAAGAGAATGATGATTTCAAGTTCTACAGTGTGGACCTTTTATCATGTTTAGAATAATAAATGATCTGTCCTTTTTAGATAATCTCCGTCGACCTTCATAATGTTGATTTGAACCATCCCAAAGTCGAATTCAATGCCCAAGAAATTGGATCATTATGGTTGATCTCTCACGCCCGAGGTACGCTGGAGGACCCCAAATCCATAGGAGCTAGTACTTTGGCTCTTAAATGCACCATTTGTAACTCATGTGCTAATTGGTGCGCCAGGTGGGTGGGAACATGGGCCACAGGTCCACTTGTTCCATATGTTGTTGAAATAATTAAACAACATATCAATCCAATGTACCTCAAGTGCGTGAGAGATCAACCCGAGGCTTCAAATTAGAAGCCTTAAATTCTCTTCATGTCCTACTTTATCCTTCATAGAAGGGTTAAAGGGTACAACAATTTTCGCCATGCAAAAAGAAATTAATTTTGTATGGGGCCTTTCAATAATGAAATTGACCATTATTTTGCAACTTCGTAATTGAAGGGCTGCTCGAATTTTTGCATATCAAATATTTGGAGGGTTGAGAATGGATGATTAGGCTTCAATAAAGGCATAATCCAAAGAGAGACTGCCACACATTCCATCAACATTATTTTATCAACATTTAAATCACGATGAAACTTTGAAACATTTAAAATTAAGTTTAAATGTTATTGCCACATTACATGTAGCTTCTTTCATCTACTTTTTAAAATTCCCTCCATATGGGTTCTTGCGTTATTTGGGTTAGACATTGCTTATTAAAAAGCATAGAGTGAAGCAATTCAAATTTTATCATTATGGTGAGGAGTTTATTATAGTGCTATTAATATACAATTAAATTTTGATGTATTACTATGATTTCAAATGAAATGAATGGTTTATTTTAACATGCAATCATTGAAGGGTTCAATATATCCTATCCCTACAATGTGAAATAGGACCCAAGACTTATACATGTATGTTCACTATGTATTATACATAGTTTTATTTTCAACAAGGAAAAAAAATCTGTATCTTGTTCTTCAAACTTTGAATAAAGCTAGTAAGCTTGTAATTTTTCAGTTTTGAACTTTATTTGAGTAGTGCAGTAAAATGCATGCCCAACCCTTTTCATTTAGTATTTTTTAGTGATATCAAATGGATGTAGTTTTTTTTTTTTGATTGACACCTTCCCGTACCTTTTTTTTTCCAAATTTGGGGAAAAAAGGCATGTGGCGCAAAGACACTACAAGGATGCCTTGTAAATGTGAAATGCCTGCTTAGTTCACTAAAATGCAAGTTGCTGAGGCTGAGGCTGCTTGAAAACATTATATCCTTATTGATGTTGGTATTCTTTGAATACCCCAACTATCCTTGTCCTTCTATATTCTACACCTTTTTTTATCATTTTCAAAGAGGTTACATAGTTTATAAGTAACATGGTCATAACTGAAAAGAATGTCTAAAATCCTGATTTTGTTTCGTGAAAACAAAGTGTAAATCAATAACAATGGGAATATAGAAATTTATTCCATAATGTATATAGAGGTAATTTTTAAAACGTAATTCCATATACATTGATCTATATATTCTACGGGGAAAAAGCCTCCTTCACAATTTTGAAATTTTGTCTAATTTGTGTACAGTAAATTTTTGAAAATTGTAATTTTTCTCTTTGGAACTTTATTTGATTAGTTCAGTATAATTCACACCCAACCCTTATTTTTTAGTGATATCAATTGTATATAGTGTTTTTTTATTGTTTTACACCTTCGTGTACTTTAATTTTTCTAATTTTGAAAAAAAGGCTTGCGGTGGAAAAACACTACAAGGCTGCTCGACGAGGTTATCCCCTTGGTGACATTGGTATTATTTAAAGACCCAAACTATCCTTGTCCTTCTATGTTACTCACCTTTTTTTTAATCATTTTTATATGTTACATAGTTTATAAGTTACATGATCATAACTAAAAAGAATGACTAAAATCATGATTTTCTTTTGTAAAAACAAAGTGTAAATCAGTAACAATGGGCTCAGTAAAATACCCTCCATAATGTCTATAGAGGTAATTTTTAAAACCTAATTGCATATACTTGCATCTATATATACTATGGACAAAATCCTCTTTCATAATTTTGAAATTTTGTCTAATTTGTGTTCAGTAATTTTATGAAAATTGTGATTCTTTTGTTTTGAAATTTATTTGACCAGTTCAATAAAATGCATGCCAAACACATAATGTATAGTATTTTTGAGTGATATCAGTTGGGTAGAGTGTTTGTTATTGTTTTATACCTTCATGTACCTTTATATTTCGAATTTTGAAAAAAGGCCTACGCTTGAAAAACACTACAAGGCTACTTAACAAGGTTATCTCCTTGGTGAGGCTGGTATTATTTAAATACCCCTATTATACTTGTCTTTATATATTATACACATATTTTTATCATTTTCAAAGATGTTACATGGTTTATAAGTAACAAAGTCAAAACAAAAAAAATGCCTAAAATTATGATTTTGTTCAATAAAAACATAGTGCAAATTAGTAACAATGGGATTAGAAAAATTCCCACCATAATTTCTATAGAGGTAATTTTTAAAACATAATTCCATATACATGGAGATATATATACTATGGACAAAAACCTCCTTCATAAGTTTGAAATTTTGTCTAACTTGTGTACAATAATTTTTTGAAAATTGTAACTTTTATGTTTTGAACTTTTTTTGACTAGTTCAATAAAATGCATGCCCAACCCTTTTCATCTAGTATCTTTTAGTGATATTGGTTGGATATAGTTTTTTTATCGTTTGACACCTCCGTGTACATTTATTTTCCAATTTTTGGAAAAAAAATCCTGCGGTGCAAAAACACTACAAGGCTGCCTTCTAAATGTGAAATGTCTGCTTAGTTCACTAAAATGCAAGCTGCTGAGACTGTGGCTACTTGAAGAGGTTATACCCTTGATAAGTTTGCTTGAAGAGGTTATCTCCTTGATGGATGCACTGGAAATTCAAAATTGGAAAAATATTGTGAAAATTTGTTCCCAAAACATCCGATAGCGCTTTTGCATTTTTCTGTATGGAGTTCGCTATCGGAAGTTGTGAAACAACCAGTTTTGGAAGCGCTACCATTTAGTCTTCAAAAATGTCATTCTACTTGTTGTAAAAATGATCTATATAAAAATTAGAATGCCTTGATTGAGTATATTCCTTCGATCACATTTAACAATCATCATTGAAGTATTGTTAGAGTTGTTGCACAACTTCTGCTAGGATCCTGAGGGTATATGGTGCTTGATTTATATGTTTCTTCCCGCCATGTTCTTATACAAGTACATAATTTCCCTTAAGAAGTATTTTTTTATACAGAAAAATTATATTTGGTATTAATGTTGACAATTTTTTTGATGATTCAGAATAAACTTTCAATGGATCATTCAAACCTAAACAAAATATTCCTAAAAAAATAGGCCAACTCAAAGAAGTATAATTGCATAATCTTCTAGTTTTTCCACCACATAACATTTTCCTTCAATTCAGTCTTATTGGGGGTAAATGAGCTTCTATTGATGTTGCCTGTCAACAATGTCAAGCATTTATAGATCAAAACTCCATACCACAAAATATTAGAATGAATTTTCCTTAAACAACATGCAATCAAGCAACAACTGTTGAAATTGGATGTGCTCTATGTAAGGCATGTGTGACAAACGACAATGTTGCTCGACAACTTAGGCAACCTTTGGCTCTAATTACAATTGAGGGGAACGATAATGTACAAGATAGTGCTCTTTACCCGAATATTAACTCTGTTTCACATAATGTGGTCCCAAATGTTCCTTGAATATCAACTGTTGATGCCGTAACAAACAATGTTGTTACTTAACAACCCAGGCAACCTATCTCTCTAGTTATATTTGAGGGGAAAGGTAATGTACAATTTATATATCTTTACCAGCATATTAATGCTTTTTGACATAATGTGGTCCCAAATGTCCTTCAAATATCAACTGCTAATGCCATGACAAACAACAATGTTTCTCAACAACCCAGATAACCTTCATCTCCAACTATAGTTGAGGGGAATGGTAATGTACAACATAGAGCTATTAACTAGAATATTAACTCCATTTCACATAATTTGGTCCCAAACGTTCCTCAAAGATCAATTGTTGATGTTGTAACAAACAACAATGTTGCTCAACAACCCATGCAAACTTTCTTTCCAGTTACAGTTGAGGGGAATGGTAATGTACAATATAGATCTCTTTGCCATAATATTAACGTTGTTTCACATATTGTGGTTCCAAACATCCCTCAAATATAAGATGTTGATGCTCTAACAAATAACAATGTTTCTCAACAACTTAGACAACCTTAATCTCCAATTACAGTTGAGGAGAATGGTAATGTACAACATAGATATCTTAACCAGAATATTAACTTCGTTTCACATAATGTGGTCCCAAACGTCCCTCAAATATCAATTGTTGATGTTGTAACAAACAACAATGTCGCTCAACAACCCATGTAGCCTTTCTTTTTAGTTACATTTTAAGGGAATGGTAATGTACAATATATAACTCTCTACTAGAATATTAACGATGTTTCACATATTGTGGTCCCAAACGTCCCTCAAATATCAGTTATTGATGCCGTGATTAACAACAATGTTGCTCAACAACCCATGCAATCTTCTTCTCTAATTACAGTTGAGAGGAATGGTAATGTACAACATAGAGCTCTTTACCAGAATACTAACTCAATTTCACATAATATGGTCCCAAACGTCCATCAAATATTAGTTGTTGATGCTGTGACAAACAACAATATTGATCAACAACCTAGGAAACCTTTCTCTCCAGTTATAGTTGAGGGGAATGGTAATGTACAAGATAGACCTCTTTACCAAATATTAACTCTGTTTCAGATATTGTGGTCCCAAATGTCCCTCAAATATCAGCAGTTGATGCTAATACCATTATAAATAATCAGATCAAAGTATATAATGTTGTTTTGCTCAATAACCTATGTTGTCTTTGTCTCCAATTACGATTGAAGGGAATGAAATTATAGTCCTACCTACTGGACAACAATCTCAACATGCATCCCTTGAGAATTTCGATACAACTAGAAGTCATGAAACAATTGAAAGAACTACCTTTCATGAGCAAATGGATAGAAATGCACCTACAGAAAATCAAAATTATGCAGATGTACAAGCTTCAGTAGAAATTCTTGAACGATGTTCAGCAGATGAAACTACACATGCTACTAGAATGTCAATATGAAACCGATCAAGGACATACTTATTGAGTCTTAAGAAGCGGTTTGGATGGGTTAACCGTATAATAAATGAGGGGAAGAAATTTTTAAGGAAATTGGTAGATAGTTTTCCGGGAAGCCTATTCAAGATGTAGATGAAAGTTACATTATTTATGGAATTGGGTACTTCATGAGCAAAAAATATAGTCAAGATTATAAAATTGAGGATGTTCTTAAACACCTAGATGGAGTGCTTCATAAAATTTGATCAACTGTTATGCAATAGACGTAACGATTTTATGCCTAGGAATATGGAATTTTTATTTATTGAATCAAACATGACCCATAATGCTTTGCAATGTCTGAAGTGGATTGATCGTCATGGTGTATTGCATGAGGTTAGTCCAGTTTCAATTTTCAAGGAGATAAAAAAATGGAGTAAAGAAGCTAAGGATATTGATATGTGTTAGGAGAGAAGCGATGGTCTCACATATGGAATTAGAGTGAATCAAATAAAGTTGTACGATCTATTTATGGTTGGCTCATATGAAAGGAGGACTGGAAGTAGAGTCATCGAAGTTTCTTTCAAACTTGGATTGATTCTCGTTTACATTATGATCGAGGTGGGAAGGTATGTGAGGTACTATTTGAGTTACTAGAAGATAGTGTCTTGACAAGTTTTACTAGACAAGTTTTAGTAGATGCTGCTGATCCGATAAATGAGAACTTCACAAAACAAATAAACATGCTTTCACAAGATGAGATCCTGATTCCAGATGGAAGGGTAGTGAAAGTGTATTTCTTTAAGTGCCATGGTCTAGTTGCCATATGTACTTTAGTATTCAATAATATTATTTATCCAATGGGGAACAATTTTTGTCCTTAGTGCATGTGCCATCTACTCTGTGGAACCAGGTACCAACCCAACAAACCCTGCACTTATGGATCTAGTTCCTAGGTTGGTCAAAAGAAAGGATAATAATACTCTTATGCAAAGGATCATGATAGAAGAACTAAAATATGTTGTGGAGAACATGGACGAAGATAAGGCACCAGGCCCGAACGGATTCAAAGCAAGGTTTATTAAGGTGTGTTGGGAAACTATGCAAAAGGATTTATTTAAAATGGTGTTAAAATCTCAACACTGTGAAAAAATCGGTGGAAGCACAAACTCATCGTTTCTAGCACTTATCCCCCCCCCAAAAGATGATATCTCCTTTGATAGATTTCGACCCATCTCATTATGTAATATTGGCTATAAGATAATCACCAAAATTATGACTAAGAGATTAAAAAGCATCCCGCCACACATCATTCCAGAGAATCAAGGAGGTTTCATTAAAGGTGGGAGAATCTGGGATAATATCATATTGGTTCAAGAGGCAATCCAATCCAGTCTAAAGAACCGTGAAAAAGGTATGGTAGTGAAAATAGACTTAGCTAATGTGTTTGATAGAGTTTGTCACTCCTTTCCCTTTCAGGTGATGCTAAGGTTTGGGTTTGACCCAAGCTTCATTTGTTGGGTCAAAACTTGTATAAGTAATCCTTGGATTGCTCCCCTAATAAATGGAAGGGTTGCAACCTTCTTTCAAGCCTCTCGAGGCCTGAGGCAAGGCTGCCTGCTCTCTCCATTGCTCTATGAAATCCAAGCCTCGGTGCTTAGCCTTCAACTCGAGCAAGCAATGAAGGATCAAGACTTAATTGGCATCAGAATGGCTCAAGGAACTAAAGACATCAATCATGCATAGTTTGTAGATGACACTATTTTGTTAGGAGGATCTAGTCAGCTCATAGCGAGAATATTCAAGACTGAATTGGACTCCTACTGCCAAGCATATGGAAGCAAGCTAAATCTAAGAAAGAGCTCGATTTACAGTTGGAATATAAATCCTAGGGAGATGTCTGGAGTTTCTCGCATATTAAGAATCGAGGGAACAACTATCCGTGACTCTTTTAAATATTCGGGGGTCCCAATTTTCAAAAGAAAACCGAAAACATCTGATTGGAGCCCACTGATTGAAAAATTCAAGAAAAAAATCCTTGTCTAGGGAGCGGTTTGGCTAAACTTGGTAGGGAAATTGGTATTGATAAAGGTCGTTCTAAATAGGTATCCTTTATATCGATGTTCAGTTCTGTTGGCTCCTTCTAGAATTCTCGCCACTATTGAAAGTCTGCTGAGATCCTTCATTTGGCAAGAAGGGAAAAATGGTGGAGGAAAGAAATTTGTTCTTATTAGATGGAAGAAAATCAAAATGTCTTGGATGGAAGGAGTTCTTCATATTAGTGATCTAAAATTCCAAAATTTGGTGATGGGAGCAAAACTTCTTTGGAATTTGATTGAAACAAAGCCTGCTTGGAGCAGTCAGGTGCTTAGACACAAATATTTTCCAGGCTCAAGGTTATGGTGTCTAGATTCTTAACCAATGATAAAGCAAGGTTCTCCCATATTTTCTCTATGCAAAATCCCTCCCTCATTTCAAAGAAGAACTTTACTGGATTCCTGGTAATGGCAAACATCTAATATTTTGGCAGGACTCCATCTTGGGGAAGCCTCTCCTCTCCTCTCTACTAGGCTTCAAAAGTTGGTTAGATAGTCATGGCTTAAACACTATTTGGGATATTTCTCGATGGGACCCTACCCCACCCCGCCGATGGGTTTGTTGATCTCTCCCAGAATGCCCTGTAGAGTTCGAAGAAGAGAAGAACCAGTTTTTAGAGCAGTTATTTGGATCAACGCCAATTAAAGATCGGCGAGGTTGGTGTTGCATCTCTGGTGAATACACCTCTGCACAAGGTTACAGGATGTCCTCTGCGTTTCCAAATGTGCCCAACAATCCACTCATCTAGAAAAGAGTGTGGAACATGAAAACTTTGTTAAAAATCGACATGTTGAGCTGGACGCTAGTGCATGGAAGTATACTAACTGGAGATAATTTAGAAAAAAGAGGTTTTGTTGGTCCATGCTGTTTCCCACTGTGCTTTGAAAGCAAAGAAATCATTCAACATCTGTTCTTAAATTGCCCCTATGCCAGAAATGTGTGGGAACTTCTTATCCGTCCCTGGTTTGGCAATACTGAGCTGCAAGGAAATATTCAACAATGCTTTGTAAAGTGGGAGCGAATGTATCATGGATCCTTGGATAAAAAAGAAGGATTCAAAAATTGTTGGTTGAAGCTTCCTAAAGTTATTTTTTGGCATATATCTAAGAATCTTCCAAGACAAGGCCAAGCTGCCTAAACAAATTGTTGCTAAATCGCAAGCTCTTATGGGAGAAATTATGAATGCGTCTTTGCTTTCTAAGAACAAGACTAAACTCTCGTCCAACAAAGTTAATTAGATACACTCCTTCAACAGTTTTGAATTATATACAACTATGGCTAAACTGTCGTTGGAAGTTTGGGAAATAAGATTGGATCAATCTCAGTTTGAAAACTGGATGAAAGAGAGGAAAATCTTTAAACTCTTCTTTGATGGAGCTTCAAAAGGGAATCCAGGGATGGTGAGAGGGGGAGGGGTCATCATTTGCCCCAAAGGAAAAATTGAAATTGAATATTACTGGAATATAGGAAATGACACAAACAACATGGCTGAAGCTTATGGTCTTTGGCAAGGACTTGAGCAACTGGAAGCCATGGGGGTTGATGAAGCCATTGTATTTGGAGATTCTCGATTAATAATCCAAGCTATGAATGGAGCAAGTCAATGTCAAAACTTAAGGCTAGATAGACTGCTCAAAAGGATTTTCTCTATCTCAAAATCATTTCGACATCTAGAGTTTTTTCAGATTCTACGTGAGCTAAATTCCAAAGCGGATCAAGTAGCTAATAAGGCGATTGTATTAAGCAACAATGAACTCTTTGTTAATCTCCACCTCTATTCAGTGTTCCTCGCCTTGGAAACTGCTGGCATAGCTTAGTCTGATATCTTCACAAATAAGAAGTTTGTATCTCTAAGTGATTACTCCAGTGCATTTATAATCTAAACCATAACCATTTTTGTCCAAAAAAAAATAATTTACATTTTACATATAAATTAAAATATTAAAACCTACATATATTTATTTTAAATATTATTCTTAAAATCAAAATCAAATCTAAAATAAATTTAAATTAAAAAAAATTAAAATCAATTTATAATTTTAAAATGAGCTGTAAAATACATTACACTCACTAAAATAACATATTTCAATCACAAAATTACCCATCAACCCTCATTAAAATTATATATCTTAATCACAAAATTATCCATCAATAAATGTTTACAGATATAAATTATTAATCCTTAATATATAATATATTATACATATTAAGAAAACATAAAATGTCAATAACACACTATACAACATGAGTATAGAGCTTTAAAAAGTGAACAATACATCATAAAGCAATATTATGAAAATTTAAAAAGTGAAGAATATATATAAAAACAATCTTATGAAAAATTAAAAATACATGAACTTAATATTCACATATGAAAACTATTGAACCCTACACCAATACATTAAATAGCACATATAATTACAAACTCCTTTCCATATAAATATCAACAAAAATAGATCTTGGTTTGGCTTTACAAAGCGATAATATAATTCTTACAATTATGCAGCTATGTAGGCTAATTAGTAGCTCAAATCAAACAAAGAGATGGAAGCTATGGATTTCAACAAACAGAAACAAAGAGATGGAAGCTATGGATTTCAACAAACAGAAAATTCATGAACCTAACTGGACTAACAACCAAAGACTAAAGCTGATGTCTTCGAAATCCATAAATCCTGAGCACCTGATCATCTGCAAAATCCAAAGATCTCACCATGCCGTTCCAGCAATCTTCAGCCTTGTAATTGGGGTTATGGTTCCCACTACAAGGTTGACAACCAGCAAAGTGAGTAATAAATGGTCTCCTTTCAAGAAGCCCAGCCCTAATTTCCTTCAAATAACGCTCTCGCTTCAGTGCATACAATCTCGCACTCTTCTCAGCATATCTGCGCCTCAGCTCTGTATGTTCGGCTTCAATGGCCTCGTATCTCTTACTGATATTCTCAAAAAGCCCAACAAAGTCCAACCAAAATCCCTGAAAAGAATACTCATTCTCTATATAAATCTTACCTCCCCATTTCTCTTTCTCTTTGATCATAACATAAACAAGAGCAGACTGGTCATCTGATTCAGTTACAGCTCTATCAGGCAGCTCATCAGATAAAATCTTTGCAAAGGATTCGTACTGGGGATTCTGAGGCCCCATCATAGACCATCTGTCCATGAAATCCATGGACCATTCACAGTTTCTGATAAGAAAAACGCCTGCATTGATGCCCAACCAGCTTCTCTTCTCATAAACTTTTTTCTCCCATCCATGGATGACAAAATTGAAATCTCTATATTTCTCCAATGGGTGCTCAAATTCCATGTCTGTGATCACAGCATCTTGGTCCATCCACAAGATCCATTCAGCTTCAGGGTGAGCCACCATGGCTGCCCTAATCAAAGGAATCTTGGCCCAGAAAGTACTCATCTTCTGATGAAGGAGAATTGTGTTGTAAAACAAGTCTAAGCCATGGATCCTGCAGTAATCCTGCTTGTTCTTCAAACTCCTCAGTAGGAGATGATCCCCATTTGGGTTCTTGCAGGGCTGAGCCTGTGAGCCTGTCAAGATCAAGATACGAGGCCTTCCTCCTTCTGTATAGTTCTTTATATGAGGATGGGCTTTCAGCCATTGCTGTCTCTTGGTGTCCCAGTTTTTTACAGTACTCCCCACTGTGTAACCAAAGTCAGAATCAGCATAAAAATTATCAGAACTTTCCTCCCATTCATCCATTAACCTCTGGAAGGATTCCTCTTCTTTCCCATTCATTTCATGTTCATTGGTTTGATTTTGTTGAATAGCAGAACTCCCATTGCAACAATCAAACCTCTCTTGTACAGAAGATTCTTGTGATCCAGTTATGAGGGCTCTATAGTCAGTCCCAGAAGAAACAATTCTCCATAAACCCCAACAAAGTAACAGAGAACCTGCAATCGCAACTGGCCAAAACAACAAACCATCAAAGGATTTCCTCTTCTGCACCATCATGGCAGATAAATCTTCAAACTGTGAAGCGTTTACCAAGAACTGATATCTCTGCAATAAATTTTTGGTTCACATCTGCCACCACAGCCCATCTAATCCTCTGTCCTAGTCTATAATATAAATGATTTCATGAGATGAATTCAGATCCTCATGATTCCTCCCAGAGTGGGTGATAATACCCTATCAACGGCTTGATAAGACGGTCAAAATAAAAAGAAAACCCCTCTGAATGGTGAATGGTCCTCAAATTCAATCACTAACCCAAACTTTACAAAGATTTAAATTCTTGATAAATGTCACATCTATCGAAGTCGAAGTTCACCTCGATCCTGCAACTCTTGATGGAAGACAACTTCAAAATCCCATAAAGTGGCGATTTGAAAAGTTCAAAGGTAAGGCACATGCATAATGGAAGACACCTTGAAATCCTCGAAATCCTTGAAATCAGCCCCAAATAGCTCAACGAAATTAATATTAATTATACACAGATGGCAACCTGCACAAACATGATCCCAAGAACTGAACAGGTGGTTTCACAATAACCTTTCACAAACTTCGGTGCACAAGTCTCCTTATAAAAAAAATTGTCTTTTCTTCCCTCCTTACTTTTTGGTTACAAAAAATTAGAAATAATCATAAAAACTGGTAAATAATTGCACAAGAATGAAAAAATTAAAAATGTTTTTCCCTTCCTGGCTTTTCGGTTAAAAAATTAGAAATAAACATAAAAACATGTAAATAATTGTACAATAATGAAAAAATTAAAATCATCATAGATTCATTTCATCATCAAAAGATTTTATTTATCAGAGGAAAGTATTTTAATTTAACATGTATATTTATATTTAGTATATTGTGAAAAAATTCAAATTGAAATATGTAAAGAGTCAATTTTCTATAAATAAAGGGTTTTAAACATTAAATTGGTTTATGGTTTGAATGCGACCTTAAAAATAGGTGTAGTTTATTTTTTCTAAGTTTTGGAAAAGTTTAGTTGGAATTTTGTAATTTTTTTTTGATAAAATTCAAATTTGAATTGTTCAAATTGTGTTTATGAATTCATAAATTTATTTATCACTCTGAAATACTCCTATAACAACCAGATTATGTAACTCTATGGTTGGAAAGGGAAATCATAGAAATACTCCCATAACAAACTTTATGGAAAGGGGTCTTTAACACTAAATTGGTGTATGGTTTGAATGTGACCTTAAAAATAGGAGTAGTTTATTTTTTCTAGGTTTTGGACTTTTCCATAAGGTTTGGTTGGAATCTGGTAATTTTTTTGGTAAAATCTAAATTTGAATTTTTAAAAATTGTGTTTTTGAATTCATAAATTTATTTAGGACCCTCAAATACTCCCATAACAACCAGATTATGCAATTCTATGATTGGAAAAGGAAATGATAAAAATACTCCCATTGCAACCAGATTATGCAATTCTATAGTTAGAAAGAAAATGATAGAATAAATAAATCCAATAATTACTAATGAATTAAAAATATAAAAGTAAAAATGGGTATGGAGAGTTGTGAAAGAAAAGTGATTATAAAATAGTTAAAGAAACACATATTAAAATAAAAGATAAAAATAAAATATAATGGTCAAACGGTGGTAGTGGTTTCAATGGCTAAAAAACAAATAAAAGTAAAACATAGATGGAAAATAATAAGTGTAGTGGTTTCTATGTTAAAAAAACAAATTTAACCAAAACAGAGATCATAAATAATAAGTGTAATGGGAATTAATTAAATTAATAAATAAAAAATCAATTTAATTAAAGAAATTTAATTAAATTATTAATTATGGAACCAATTAGCACAATATGGAAAAAGAGGATGTTGGTTCTTAAAATAGATAAAAGCCAGCTTGTTGTGCCGAGAGGCGCTCTACAGCCCAGTATGGGGGAGATCTTGTAATGTTATGTAACGTTATTTTTATTAATAATTTTTTTTAATTATAGGCCAAAATAAATGTCGGCCAAAAAAACAACCTAATATGGGGGAGATGTTGTAATCTTTCTACTTAACAAAACAATAAAAAAGTAAAAATTTAATTATCCTTAAAAAAAATGTGGGTGATGAAAAAAACACAATATGGGGGATATGTTGTAATGTTCCTACCTAAAAAAATTATAAAAAATAAAAATTTGAATTATCCTCAAAAAAATGTTGGCCTTGCACATGGTTTTAAAACCATGTGCAAGACCTTCTAAACAACCCATGGTTTTATTGTACATGGTTTAGGAGGGCTTTGCACATGGTTTTAAAACCATGTGCAAGGCCTCCTAAACAACTCATGGGTTTATTTTACATGGTTTAGGAGGGCCTTGCAAATGGTTTTAAGACCATGTGCAAGGCCTCCTAAACAACCCATGGTTATAGGAGGGCCTTGCATGTGGTTTTAAAACCATATATGGGGAAATGTTGTAATGTTTGTTCCTAAAAAAATAAAAAAATATTATATGTCGACCATAAATAATATTAAATATTAATAATAAAAATATTATATGTGGACCTTAAATAAAAAGATGTGTCTTTTGGTTTGAATGAAAGCAATGGATACCTAAGAAGATATTTGATCCCTCTCGGGGCTTGATAGAGCCTAGGATTTGGATCTACGCTGGTATCTATCAAGCACCCAGAGGTATAAATTAAAATTAAATTATAAATTTAATTAAAATGATTAATGAAAATATTTTAAATTAAAAGTTTTCCTTATTTTATTCAAAAAATCACTGAAATGTGGAAAAAAATGGAATTTAGGTAACTAAAATGAGTTTAAGAGCAATGGCTGTTGAATATTATTTAGGAGGATATAATAAAATAAGATTATGTGAGCGGATATGATAGAATAAATAAATATAATATTATTGATGAATGAAATATAAATGTAAATACAATTTTAGTGGGTTAAGGTGTGAGTCTCGTTAGCAAGGTGACCCGGACTGAATTCTCTTTAAGGGTGAACTAGTTAGGAGGAGACACCCCAAATAGAGGTGAACTAGTTAGGAGGCGATACCCCAAAATCCAACCAAGTTGACAATTGGTGTGGTTCATGGGGGTGCGATCCCGACCATGGTTTCTTAGACCAAATGCATGGTTTTTTAAGACGAAGTGCCACTCCCACAAAATGAGAGAGTTTCCACCATACCAAACAAAAAAGAAAAATATAAATGTAAAAAAGAGAAACTAGGGGTTTGAGAAGGAAAAATCGGATTATAGACTAAGAATTTTTTAGTTAGAGAATATAAAGCATTTATTAAAAGAAAAAGAAAAAGTAAAATAGAGATAGGATAAGATAAGATAATTGTAATTGGGGAAATTAATTAAACTAATAAATGACTAATCAATTTAAAGAAAGAAATTTAATTGAATTATTAATTAAGGAAACAATTATCCTAGTAGGGAAGAGGAGGGCACACATCAAGCTAAGAGGAGAATAGAGCGAGATCCAAATGCTCGAAGGTTGGGATAATGAGGAAGGAGAAAAGACGAAAGCATAAATTAGGATAATGCCATTTAATAGGGCCTACTTGAAGGATTACATGTTTCTAATATTACTTACTTTGTAACCATCCTCTTGATTAAAATGGAGAGGATGTTTTTCGATTTCGAGGGCTTCTCTAATGAGACGAGTTGAGTATTGAACGGTGGGAGCCAATATTTTAGCTTGATCAAACAAACTAGGTGTTTTGTGGTGAAGGAATGCTTTCCAATTGTTTATTTGGAGAGGTGATTATGAAAGGTATTTTCCATGTGTTCTTGTAGACTAGTATGGATGGATAATATTGTCTATCCAATGTAAGATTTCCCACATGAGCAAGGGATTTGGTATATGTCTTGGGAGAGAAACGAGATTGATTTATTTTTGGCACTACAAAATGATTGTTTAAGAGTTTTGTGAGGCTTGAGTATGGTTTTGATATTCTTTTTGGATAAGGTTTTGGAAATGTGGGCAGTGATGCCATGAATATAAGGAAGGGAGATAAGAGAGGGGGGGAGGTTATCGAGTGATTTCTTGGGTTTAGGATGGAGGGATTTTTGAAAATCTCTGTGGATATGGATTTGGGAGTATCCATTAACTAGGAAGGATTTGGTTAGATGTGTTCTTTCGAGTTGGGTTTGTTAGGGATTAGAGATGCAGATAGATTTGAATATGAGGGTTTTATGGATCACATGTTTATGAGAATCATGGTGGTGAAATTGAGCATGCATGTATTTATTTGTATGGTTTTTCTTTCTACAAACTTAGTCTAAGAGGGATCCATTAGGCTATCGAGACACGAGGACATCCAAGAAGGGAAGGGAAATTATTGTCTTGTTGGATTTCCATGGTGAATTGTATGTGGGGCGAGATACTATTAAGATGGTTGCATAATGATTTAAGGGTAGATTGAACATGAGGCTAGATGATGAAGGTTTCATTGATGAAACGATACCAACATTTGGGTTTAAGATGGAAGGACTTGAGAGCCAAATATTTAAATTTCTCCATGTTTATATTGACAACCATTGGGGATAAGGACGAGCTCACGGAAATTCCTTCAGTTTGATCATAAAGTTTTCCCTTGAAGCTAAAGAATGTGGAGGTGAGCGAGATTTTAATAGGTTTAAGGGTTTCAGAATCAACTAGCTTGGCAATGAGATTAAGAGCTTTAGTGACATTGTTTTTTGTATATAAGGATACCATGTCAAAGCTAACAAGGAGGTCTGATTCTTCGATATGGAAGTCATGAAGATTTTAAATGAAATTAGATGAGTCCTTTATGTAAGAGGAGGTATGGCTAGTGAAGAGAAGAAGCTTGTCATCTAAATATTTGGATAAAGCATGGTTGGGAGCATCGATTGCACTAACAATTGGTTGAAGGGGCTTATTGTTTTTATAAGGTTTAGGTTGGCCATAAATTTTTTGGGGTTGAATTTTTTGGGGAAGAAGCCACTTTTTGAGAGATGGGTTTAGGGAAGAGTCTTTCATAGCATCATACCTCCTAGTTATATTTGACATAGTATCCATATGTACAAAAATTCCTTTCCCAAAAGCTCTTAATCTCATTCCCAAGCTAGTCAATTTTGAAACCCTTATTCGTATCAAAATCTTCCTCACCTCCTCTTGAACTGCAAAGGAAAGTTTTATGAACAAATTGAAGGCACTACCATGGGCTCATCCTTGTCCCCGGTTGTTGCCAATATATATATATATATATATAACTTTGAATATTTACTTGTCAATTATTTCCATGTTAAACCAAAATGATGGTATCATATTGACAACAACACTTTCATCATCCGGTCTCATGGTCAGTATACCCTTTAATCATCATGTAACCATATTAATAGCATCTCTCCCCACATAGAATTCATGATGGAAATCCAACAAGGTAATTCCATTCCCTTTTTGGATCTCCTTGTCTCTTGTAAACCTGATGGCTCCCTCTCACATTGAGTTCATAAAAATAAAACCCATACAAATAGATACCTACATGCCTAATCCCTTCACCACCCTACTAATAAATCTATGGTGCTTAAAACCCTAATTTTGAGTGTTATCCGCATCTCTGATCCACAACATCTCCAACTTGAAAGAACCCATGTAACCAAATCCTTCTTGCCTATAGCTGCTCCCTAACCCATATCAACATAAATTTTCATTAATCCCCCCATCATAAACCCAATAAATCCCTTGAAAAACCTCCCCCTCCCTTATCTCTCTTCCTTATATTCACAACATCACTAACCACACCCTAAAAATCTTATCCAAAATAAAATCAAAACCATATTCAAGCCTCACAAAACTCTTAAACAATTATTTTGCAGTGTCAAAGATAAATCAGGCCCTCTTCTCTCTCAAGATATTACCAAATCCCTTTATCATGCAACAAATCCTACATTAGACAAAGAATAAGATCCACCCGAAATAGGCTAAAAGAACACATGACACATAACTTTCATAATTGCCTCTCAAAATCAATAATTGTCGAGCATTCTTTCACCACCAAACACCTCATATGTTTTGATCAAGATAAAATCTTAACTCCCACCCCTCATTACTCATCTCCTCTCATAAGAGAATCCCTCAAAATTGAAAAATATCCCCACAATTTTAATTAAGAGGATGGTTACAATATGAGTCAATTTTATGAACCTATAATTAATAAACTGGGTCCTATCAAATGACATAGCCCTAATTTTCACTTTCCTCTTTTCTCCTTCCTCCCTATATCAACCTCTGAGATTCCGAATCTTGCTCTCTTCTCCTTCTTAGACTCCTTGGAAGACCTCCTCTTTTGTGATGTGCTAATGTTTCCTTTTTCAATAATTTAATTAATTTCTCTCATTAAATTGACTCCTTGTTTATTAGTTTAATTAATTTTCCTCATTACACTTTTTTTCATGTGGTTTATAGCCCTGAAGGATAGAGGGCTTGCTACGCCCATGATAATAATTCTTATGGGGACCACCCGAAGGGGCCTCACCTTGCTAGCTCCAAGTTTTGGGATCCTAACCCCAAAGGACCTAGAGAATTGAATATTTGACCTCACCTACTTTGATCTTGAACTCAGAAGCACCATACCGCTCAAGGATTTATATCCACCATTACACTTGTAATTTCCAATCTCTATTTTGCTTTTGCTTTTTCTTTTAATATATGCTTCTCAAACTATTCTCTTAGGAATAAATTCTTAGCTTATAATAATTTTTCCTTCATAACCCCATCCACCTATTTTTATATTTCTATCTTAAATTCATTAGTAATTATTATATTTATTTATTCTATCATATACCCTTGCATAATCAATCATTATTATTTTATTTTATCTTAACTAATGTTCAAATATTACTACTACTACTACTAATAAATTTTTTAAGGTCACAACTAGGTTGTCAGGGATACTGTGGTCCGTTGGTGAGTCTAGATGGATTTCAATTCATTCACTTGAGTTCAATTCTGTTGAGACATGTTCTAGTTTGGATGTCTGACTGACATTTTTCTCGACCTACCATCCACATAAGTGTAGAAGTTTGTTGAGATTTCCCATGTGTGTGTGGCCTTTACTTGATTCCTTCAAAATAGCAGGAAGGTGGGTTTTCCACGTAAAAAAGGTCACAACCAAGCCATACACCAATTTGATTGATGATATCCCCTTTTTATGGAGTGTCCACTCATTACTTTAGGAATACTAAAATATTTTCACAATATACCTATTTATGAAAATCTACATACTAAAATAAAACACTTTCCTCTAATGAAGCAAAATAATCACAAACCATCCTAATGGACCATCATAACAAGATCGATGACACTAGTTATTGATTAATACAAGCCTTTAAGCTAGATTAAATTTCCCACCATGGAACAACCCCAAAGTAAAATGGATCTTACTACATTATATGTATATTTTAGTGATTACAAGCATCACTCATATATAATTATGGACAATAAATATTATCCAAAATATGATGACAATGATTATTGGTTAAGACAAGTCTTTAAGCTATATTATATTTCCCAACATGGGACGACCCCAAAATAAAATGGATATTGCTCCATTGTATGCATATTTTAGTGATTACAACCATCACTCATATATAATTATGGACAATAAGTATTATCCAAAATATGAAGTTTGATCTTAATCATCATGCAAGAGAATATACAAGTGTGGAGAAACAATAAACAATAGTATTTGGATCAACTAAAAACTCCATCCAAATTGGGTCAATTAACAACTTTATTACATGATTAAAATCGCATTAAGATAACTTGGTTCATGGAATTTAGTGTTAGTTCCAAGTAACTTTTAGATTAGAAATAAACATTCAATTAATTTCTTCAACATTGGAATTTTGCAGACGATGAAATGTTATATGCCTCCTCCAAAGCCATAGAGATCATAACAACATTGTTTTGTTACTATAATGATGCCTTATTAGTCACACAAAGGAACATTATGGATTGAAGTATCCATAACACTATAGATGACTTGTATCTTTTTTACACCTTTTTCACTCCAGCATCAACCATTTTTTCTCTTGAACTCATCATGTATTCACAACTTTCCTTTGAGCAACTCACGCGCCATGCGCAGTTCTGCCATGTACAACCTGCGTATTATCAAATTTCGTGAGTTTCCTTAAGGAAACCAGTGATTCAATCACGAGATGATCCATATAAACCCACAAATTCCATTAATAATGGTTAAGAAATAAAAAGATGATTAACTAGGGGCATTTGGGCTTGGTTTGGCAACTTCCCCAACTTCCCCAACCATCCTAAGCCTCGAATTCCTTCCTCACAAGAAAATATAAAATAGGGGAAGGGTATGAGGAGAGGGGACCAAATTTAGAGGAAAAGTTATGCTAGAGGATTTCATTGAGGAGAGGAGAAAGAGGACTCAGGTCTTGGTTTGCACAGGAGCTTGGTCAGGTAGGAGGCCATGTAATGTTTCAAGATCTCTAATAATAAAGATTGTTTTTCCTTCCATCACTGTTTAGATGTATGCTTCTAATTTTTTGAGGAAAGGGAGATCTTTGTTACAGGTACTAAATATTGGAAGCAAATGAGAATTGGAGAAGAAGAAGAAAGCTAGGATCAACTGTCATAAATAAGGTACACATTCTATTTCTCTCATTCTTTGATCTATGATTGTATAACCCTAGTTGTCTGGAAGTATAACAGATCAGTAATTTGGTGGCCTCTAAACCCCCATTCATAAGGTATATTATCCCTAATAACAGAATTGGCGACTCCGCTGGGGAGTCTATTTTTTCTTGGGGTCTCTTAAGTTGAAGTATTTTTCTAGTTTTTTACCTTTTTTGGTCCTGCTTAAGGTTTGTAGTAGTCTGATCTTGATATGTCTTCTTGAATCTTTGTTGTGCTCGACCCCTTTTTCTTTTTTTTTGAAAACATTTTGAGGCATTTGCGGGTCTCTTATACTTATATTTGCATTTATCTAGAAAATTCATAGGTTTCTTGAAGTATAGTCACAAGTGGTACGCGGGACTATCACTACATAGTTGTGTTTTGCTGTAGATAGATGTCTAGAAGATTAGGGTTTTCTTTCTCTGAGTTTGATGTATTACTGCTTCTAGGGTTTTTCATCTTGAAGATTCATCATTCTGTGACTTGTTGCAAGTATTTTTGGTTTGCTTTTGTAATATTTGCTTTGGGTAAGTTAGGTTGAGTGTGTGTTTAAGGATTTTAGGTCTCTCCTCTTGGCACTTTTGGTTGGAGTGTGAGTAGTTTCTGAGCTTTTAACTTATGTTAATTCTTGTTGTTGCTTGTTATCAGATTGATTAAGTAGTTTCTCTGCTTTTACTTCTCCCAAAATCTTGAACAACTTTGGTTTTTTAGAATACTTTGTGAAGTTCAGTCCAAGTGGGGCATTGTCAAGCTTTTCAAAGCCTTCAAAGTTTGTGTTTGTGAGGTCTATATATGAGTCCTGTTAATACATACGTTCATAGCTCTAGATTATATATATGCATAAGTTGCATTTGTTACTTTCATTTTTGAAAAATTATAAAAACAAAGCATTCTAGATGCATGTCTAGTCTTAGGTAGGATCATTGTACATTGCTTTGAATTTTTAAAAAAGAAAACAATTTTTGTTTCATTTGATTTGCAAAGTTCAATAGTTAAAGTTTCATTATTTTTGAATAAGGAAAAGAGAAACTAAAATGGAAATATTAATTTAAATCAATTTACACCATATTTTTGCTTTCTAGTCAAGTCCAAAAATATCATAAGTTGCATGGTCATCACCCTGAGTAAGAAGAAGCTTTAAAAAGAACGATAATATTTAAAATTAACTAATAACATTTTTATTTTTAGGGACAACACCAACTATCTTAGGCTAGGGTTTCGGATTATGTCTATATTTAACTATCCAAAACTTTTTTAAATTCAGACATAATGGCCTATCACTTAGGAAACCCATTTCCAAAGGAAGGTAAACCAAAAAGCTCCTCTAACACAAGAGTCAATCACGAGGTCGTATAAAGCTTGAGGTGAGAAGATACCCCACCAATACTCAGTGGATCATAAACCATGATTGATGTGTGTACAAAGGTTCATTTAGTACCACCTTTTGGCCATGTGTGGTGTCGATGCTACTTGAATTTAGGGTTTGTTACCCTGGCCATGCACATCAGTCAGATTGATGGATGTTCCACCGAAAATTTCCTATAGATATGGTAACCATAGTATCTTGACCTAGGGTTTCTACACATGTGACAATGGAAGGGTATTTTCATTGTAACTAGGGAAGACATGGGGGGAAACCCCATGCGATAATTTGGGAGGGTGGTTGGTGATTCAACTTATTGTACCTAGAGAACTTGTATCAAAACCTTGGGTAACTGCTCTTCAACTCTTCATTAGTTTGTTATGAGTCCTCATCATCCCAAACGTTCATTTAGAAGGCACATCTTCACCCGATTGGTTGTGATAGTTAGGAAAATTTTTAGTTAGGCGTGTGAATTAAAAATATTTAGATGTGGAGGATCAACATCCTTGTAGATATAGAAGGTTGCAAGAACTCCCTCCACCTTCAACCGTGGAGCCTCCACTGCCACCTAGAAGGCGAATAATCAACACGAGTAGTTCTTTCGAACCAATTGATATTAGTGAAAGCCTAGGGGAACATGAGATTAGGTATAACCAACCCAATCATCCATTTGTAGAGATAGAAGACTTGCACGCTGAAGAGTTTGCAAGGAACTATAACTCACCTCTTATTGATTTGAGAGATCATGTGCTTGTTTAAGTTAGGTCTTTTTCAGCCAACCCAGTCTTAGTGTTCCATTGTAACACACCTAAAAATCGTAAATAATTTTTTTTTACATGCATTAATTTTACATTTACTTAGCATATTTCTATGTTCTCCTTCTCCTATTTCTAATATCTTTGTCCTGTTGGTTACGACAGTTTTTTCTGAACATTACGATGGCTAGATCCTTCCAGAACCTTCAACCATGTTTGCGTGGGTGATGTAATGATTTGGTTTTGAAGGACTTCCAGAAATTCAGAAAAAACATGACGGTGTTTGCAAAGGATGTGCGAAAGGAAAGAATACAAAGAAGACATTTCCAAGTAGCGAGAACAAGGAAAAATGAATCTTGGAAATCATCCACTCCAATGTATGCGGTTCGATTTCATCCATTTCATTAAGCAGGTATGTATACTATGTTTCTTTTATTGATGGTTTTTCTAGGAAGACATGGATATACTTCTTAAAGAACAAATATGAAGTATTCAGCAAGTTCAAGGAATTCGAAGCCTTGATCGAGAACCACACAGAAAAGAAGATCAAGACCTTTCGATCAGATAATGGTGGAGAATTCACATCAAATGAATTCAAAGAATTATGCAAAGATTCAGAGATTATGAGGGAATTAACCACTCCATATAATCCACAATAGAATGGGGTTGCAGAAAGGAAGAATAGAATGATCATGGAAGCTGAAAGGGCCATTCTTCATGATCAAGATCTTCCCATGCATCTATGGGAAGAAGCTGCCAGAACAACGGTGTATGTATAGAACCGTACTCCACACAGAGTAATAGAGAACAAGATACATGAAGAAGTCTTTTCCACTGAATTTAGTGGTGTGATAGTTAGGTGTGTGAATTAAAAATATTTAGATGTGGAGGATCAACATCCTCGTAGATATTGAAGGTTGCAAGAACTCCCTCCACCTTCAGCCGTGGAGCCTCCACCGCCACGTAGAAGGCAAAGAATCAACACGAGCAGTTCTTTTGATCTGACTGATATTAGTGAAAGTCTAGGGGAACATGAGCTTAGGTATAACCAACCCAATCATCCATTCGTAGAGATAGAAGACTTGCAGGCTGAAGAGTTTGCAAGGAACTATAACTCACCTCTTATTGATTTGAGAGATCATGTGCTTATTTAAGTTAGGTATTTTTCAGTCAACCCAGTCTTGGTGTTCCATTGTAACACACCTAAAAATCGTAAATAATTTTTTTTTACATGCATTACTTTTACATTTACTTAGCATATTTCTATGTTTTCCTTCTCCTATTTCTAATATCTTTGTCCTGTTGGTTACGACAGTTTTTTTATGAACATTACGATGGCTAGATCCTTTTAGAACCTTAAACCATGTTTGCGTGGGTGATGTACTTTTTTATACCTGTTTATTTATCTTTAGGATAGGATGAACTATCCTAAGGCATGGGAGACTGTTCATGGTCTTGACCCAGCCTATCGATTACAATATAAATTCAAGGCCTTAGCCTTACCATAGTTTATATTATGTATGTAAAGACTTGCCCCTAAGTGTGAGAAGCTTAGGGTTTGTAAAGCATATGGTTTTCCATACGATGACCTCTTGATATCAATAAAGAGTGAGGGTTTATATATTTAATGTTGGCATGATACTATATGTTTTAGCCTTAATGCATTTCTTTATGGTCCTTGATGTTCATAGTGTAAATGCTATATCATATGGTTTTAATACGATTTAAAAGATTATAATGCATAAAACCAACTATGCTTGCAATTTAGTCTTAATGTATTTGAAGGCATAACACTATGCTAGGATTGTAAATATTTTAAAAGACCTTGGCCTAACCTAGCGCTAAGGTGATAGCATTATTCGAAGATATTTGTATTATGCATATATATTAAGGTTATAGTGGAAAGGGTGTGTACCTTGGCATAACCTATCATTGGCATTATATACCATAGTTATAACACCGCGAAGGTTCTATCACATATATATAATGATACATGGTGTGGTGTTCGATGCAAAGGTTGGTTTATCATGTTATAAGGTTTGTTATGCTCCAAGGTTCCATGGAATAATTATACGGTTGGCATTTAAACAAAATCCACAGTTTGGATTCACAATGATTTGGTTTTGTAATGATTTGGCCATGCATTAAGTGGTACTTATGTTTGACATTTAAGCTTGTCATGGCTACGAGGTGGAAGTGCATCCAGGACCACGAGGAAAAATGATATTTAATCTGTACCTTACACCTGAAATGTGATATATTTAAGGTTTTTGTAGGGTTTTGTAAATGGATTTACTTTGTATGAGCTCACATTTGGTGTAATTGCTTGTCAGAGGCCGATCGAGGGCTGATCTCTACACTGTGTTGTTACTAATTATTTTCCACCGTGTTAATGGCGTTGTTTTGGTTCTCTCCGATGTAACCTATACTCCCCAGTATTCCTCGACGGTTTTTTATCCAAACTGGAGCTCCAAAAAGCCTGCCAAAACTCGAACACGCGAACAGTCTGCTCTAACAGGTAAGCCTCGACTTGATAATTTTACTCTACAATTCATTGGGTCTGTAATGGATAGTTCCAGTTGCTTTGATTGATATGTTTTTTTTGGGTGTATGCAGGATGCAAAGGGATAAGGGTGCTCGGAGGATCCGACCCTTGGCCCTCGTTTCCAAATGTTGAGGTAAGGTTTCAAACCTCTTTAGGTTTATTACTGGGTTTCAAATAAAATTACAATGTGATGTCAGACTAACTGCAAATGGGCAATTTGTACGTTTCAACACTGGAGGGGGAGGTGATAGGGTCACCTCCTCCTAGGCCTGCGTTTCCAAACGCCTAGGTAAAGTCTGTACTTTGACCCTAGTTTAAAATTGGTTTTTTCTTTTTAGAAAAGGACCCATACTGACCCACCCCATCATGGTTACAGATCACACTGTGCAGAGGTCACAAGGGCTCAAATGGTAGCCACATTGTTTAACAAGAGAAATGTTTTGGTTTGAAATTTCGTAAATGTTTTTACGAACCCTTCCTGGCTTTGTGTCGGATCGGCTCCGTAATTTAATGTAGTATTGTAGTTTAAACCCTGGAAGGGTTTGGGTTCCCTTTACGGGTCTTATTCCCATACTATTTTTAATGTTGGTATTTCAATTTTATGGTGGAAGCCATCCATGATGGTCATACAACCACTCTGTAACATATATATATTCCTGTTGGTTAAACCAAAAGAAAATTGGGTTTCGGTTGTGTAATACCCAAGTATTGTTTCGTTATCTCTATGTTGTATATTTACTTATATGTTATTTATGTTAATCCTTTCGGCTACCATCGTTGATGGTCTTATTGCCGTGGGAAAACATTACCTTTAGTTTTATGGTTGCACCTTTAAACAACTATGAGTGTTGGGATCGTGTGATAAACATGATGGTTATAACTATATTTAATGAGGCTCTTCCTCTGTATAAATTTAAGGTATCCACTATGTTTACTTACAACCCTGTAATTACAGTGTTGGTTGTTTTCATTGGCACGACCCATAGGGTCTGTGTGTTTTATTACTCGACTATGGATGAAAGTGATACTGGTCTTGGTGACTAGGATTTCAATGCTGTTATAGTAGTTGTGCAAGCTAGCATATGAGTCAGTCCTATATTTATCTTTTATTTATTTAATTACTATCCTGTGCATATTTTGAAGATGTTAAAACAATAGGATTTGTGATCCTTATGTTTGTTTTCACCACTCTAAAATTTCATTAATTACTGTAAAGGGAGTTGATCCCATGATCTTCATAATGTTGTTTAGCATGTGGATTTTTCTTTATTAGTTTAAAATTATGATTTGCTTGGATTTGATTGTAATCATGCATCCATAATTTCACTATATTGATTGTGAGATATATTCAAACATTAATTTGATTACTTCGGTGCATGAGAACATTAATGTAATTATTGCATAATTGTTAGGATACACAAAGTGGATCTTTGAATTCTAGTTAAACTCATAACTTAGGACAAAAAGTGATTTCATAGTTGTATTATTATAAACTATGTTTTATTTTATCATAGGGATGTTAAATAATTACCTTAAATAGATTCGATCCCACGATCTCTGTAATGTTACTAAGTGGATTAAGGGATCTATTTTAATTTGATTATTTATGTATAGGTAAGTTATGATAGCAACATGTACTTCCCGATTAGTTATGTGCCTTATTTAATTCGAATACTTTACTTGGGAACCTATGAGTTGTATAATATTAATATATTTGAGTGAATCCATTAAGGTATATTAAATAATATAGATCTCTGTTATGAACATGAATGATATCCTAAATACTTCGATTTGTATAGAATTTGAATAGTTCTCTGTCTGTATATACTTATAAATTTAAGGTTAGAGATCCATACTTCATTCAGTTCCGTAAATACAGACTAAGAGAGAATTTTGGAATTAAATAATTCATACAGGTAATAAACAGTTTAAATGTAGGATTATATGATACAATTTAGAAATAGTTGATTTCAATCCACTAGGTGCAGAATTCAAATTTTGAAAGGAATCAGGATCATAAACAATTCAAGCATATCATCTTTAGGCTAACTGAAAACATGCTAGATTCTACATTAATCTTCTTCAGATCTAGGATTTAAACATAAATTATGAAACTGGAACCAACACTGGGAAAACAAAAGTGGAGAAGTTGTTCATCCCAACCAAATCCCAAAGCAACCAAGTTACTTGCTCCAGAACCCCCAAGCTTGTTTGCTGAACTACAAGATCAAAATCCTTCAATGCGCCATCTCTTGCATTCACAAATTTTAATCCTCATGCAATGCTATCCTCCTTCTACTCATCGACATACTAATATATAGTATTTTCCCTAGGACTTGGTCATTTATGAGCCTCCTTCTCTTTAGCACTCAAGTAGGAGTTGTGACTTGATTTTTGTGGACGAAGCCTCCTACATCTTGAGTTCTCACTCAGTGGAGTCTACTGCCTATCTTTTCCTCTTATGTGTCAACAAACACTCTTCAACAACTATATCCCCTTTTGTCCCCCTTCAACATATTTTATTAAATAAAAATGTTTATTACAAAATGTTTTATTCTCTACTTTTCTGTCAAAAATAATAAAATAATAAAAAAAAAATTAAAGTATTTTTCTAGTAGACTTAATAATAAGTTATTAATTCAGGGGGTATTACATACACCTCCCCTTAAAATATAACACCATCCTAGGTGTTAAAATATTTATGTATTTATTCTTCCATTTCCGCCTCTTGGGATAAATCTGGATATGCCTCCCACATATTACTTTCCATCTCCAAAGTGGCTTCTTCCGAAATAAGGTGCTTCCATTGCACCTTGAATTGTTCGATGGTACGGTTATGGAGTAAAAGTTCTCTTCTATTGAGAATGTGATCCAGCCCCACTTGGAACTCTCCTTCAGGTTCCACCTGGATTACATTCCAATCAATCACATGAGAAACATCATGAACATATCTTTTAATATGGAAATGTGAAACACAATATGCACTTTAATATTGGGTTGTAGGGATAATTGGTATGCAACCGACCCTACTTTAGCTAAAATTTCAAATGGCGCGCAATGCCTGGGTGCCAATTTTGAATACTTTCCTAGTATTACAGAACTTTTCTTGGGATTTACCTTTATATACACATGATCACCCACCAAGAACTATCTAGGAGTTCTTTTTAAATCAGCATAACTTTTTTGCCTGTCTTTGGAAGTCTTCAAGTTTTTTTGTACCTATTTCACGGTTAGTTCCATATATTTTAATAAATCAGATCTTGACATTAATCTATCAACTGGATTTCTCCATGATATTGGAGTATTACACTAACGTCCATATAATATTTGAAAAGGACTCATACCTGCAAACACTTTAAAATGATTATTATATGCAAATTCTACTAAATGTAGGTAGTCTTCCCACTTACCTGGTTTGCCCATGACATACATCCTTAGCATGTCCTCTAACACTTGATTTACCATTTCAGTCTGCCCATCCGTTTGTGGATGATATGCAATACTGAAATTTAACTGTGTTCCCAAACCTTTAAAAAGAGCTTTCTAGAAGCTACCTATAAATTTTGCGTCTCTATCTGAGACTATTACTTTTGGTAAACTGTGTAATATGAATATCTCTTTCATGATAATATCTACAACGTTAACAACTTTATAGGTAGATTTAAGAGGAATAAAATGAGTAGTCTTACTTAATTTTTCGACTACAACCATGATTGAATCATGCTGTCGGAAATTCTTCGGTAGTCATGTTATAAAATCCATACTAATTGTTTCCCACTTCCATTCCGAAATGGGTAGTGGTTGCAACAATCCTGCTGGATGTTGATGTTCTGCCTTAACTTGTTGACATTCAAGACAACGAGATAAGTATTCTGGCACTTATTTATAAATGTTTAGCCAGAAGAAATCCTTTTTGATCATAGTGATCATTTTCTGGTATCCAGGATGCCACGAATACAGTTGTTTATGGAGCTCATTCATAATTGTAAGTTTAATTTATGTTATGTTTGGTATGTACAGGCTATTTTTATGTAGCAACAATCCTTGTTTATTTAGGATGAAATATTTTGTTACTTGGTTTTGTTTTTTTTTAGCTGTCTTTTTTTATTATAAATATGGTATTCTCTACTAGAATTTTCAGCACTTAGAATTTGATTTTCCAGATCAGATTCAGAGCAACTGCTTGCAAACAATAAATTTACATGACAAATTAGAGCGTCTGCCACTTTTTTTTCTTTTCCTTTTACATGTTTGATTTCAAAATCATATTCGCTTAAAAAGGAAAACCATATTTCCTGTCTCACATTCAAATTTTGTTGATCAAATAAATATTTAAGGCTTATTTTATCGTACATCAGTAGAAATTTCCTCCCAATTGGATAATATTGCCACATTTTTAAGGTGTGAATTATGGGAGCAAGTTCTAAATCGTGTGTTGCATAGTTTTTCTCATGTTCTTTTAATTTCCTAGATTCACATGTCACAACATATTTTTCTTGTAATAAAATTACTCCTAGGCCTTCCTTCCAATCGTCGATACATACGAAGAAATCCTTGAATGGATCAACAATATTTAGGATAGGGGTGGTTTGTTGATGTATTTGTAACTTAGGAATGTATTCACTTGTATATCTTATGTATTGTACCCCGATGTTTATTCTAGGAAGTGTCTGTAATGTATTTGAGTTATGTCATGCCCCGATGTTCCTATCGGGAGATTCTATAATGTAAACAAGTCATGTAAAGTCATTGTGGGTAACCCTCTTATTGATCAAGGGTTAAAGTCCCCGTAGTTGTGGGGCCCTAGGGTTATTAGAATCTCCTAGATAAGTCGACCCTAGTGATTTATTGTCAAGTCGAGAATTAGTATAAATAGAGAGTGAGCCTCTCTATTTATCACACATTCACTCACACTCAGTTGTAGTGCATAACTGAGAGAGAAGAAGTTGCTGGGACAAGAGAGAGCGAGACTACTGCTGTTGGGAGATCATCTTACTGTTTTTGGAGTTTTGCTTTTGGTGCTGATTCTATCTCTAAGGAAGTTGTGGGGTTTTCTCCTTTATGGTTTCCCCAAGGAAAAACTTTATGTTCATTGTCTCTTATGTTTGATCTCTGTGCTTGTTATTCTCTCAGTAAAAGATCTTAAGATAATGCTAGCTTGAATGATAAAAATCTAACATGGTATCAGAGCTAACTTGAGAAGAAGACACTGTGCAGCTGCGGAAACTAGGGATTCCTACTTTTTGGATCTCTCTCCACATATTTTCAGCAAAATAAGGTTGGGATGAGTCTCCTCTCCAGGGTGCATCTTTCGGTCGAAGCAGAATCTGATTCTGAGCATTTTCAGTTTTTGACCTGGTGACTGCTGCCGGAAATTAGGGATTTCCACAGAAGTGGAATTTTTGAGTGAGCCCAGGCCTAGATTGATCTCCTCCTAAAAATTGAATTTTAGAGATCAAGATCAAATTTTTTGGTTGGACAGAACTCCAGGAAAGTCAAACCCTAATCTGCTCCTGAACCAGCTCTGTAGAAATTCAGCTCCAGATCCAGTTTCGACATATTGACCTGGTAAGATCTAAATCTTTTGCATTTCCATTTGAGGTTCTATATTAAGATGTCTCATCATACCAAGCTTGATGAAAAGATTGAGGGGGCTGATAACTTCTGAACCTTCCACAAGGAGAATCAAGCAAGAAAGTGATGATTTTTCAAGTGATGAAGAATATGTTTTGATTTCCTCTCTCATGGGAAACATCACACATGGAAGAAATGATTGGATTATAGACAGTGGGGATTCCAAACATATGACATGATTCAAAGAATCCTTTGTGAAACTATCAGAACATGAATCGCCCCATAAGGTGAAACTTAGAGATGACTACCATTATCCAATAAAAGGTAGTGGGGAATCCTCCTATAACCCAGACTTTGGAAAGTCTATGAAGATGAAGGATGTATTTTTTGTACCAGGACTAAAGAAGAACCTCCTCTTCATATCTGCATTAGATGCAAAAGGCATGAGGGTTTCATTTGTAGATGGCCAAGTTCTCATGTGGCCAAAGGGAAAGACTATTGATGATGCAGTAGTGATTGGGGAACAAGAAGGAGGTCTATACAAATTAAATGCCATCCAGAACAAGCCTTGGTCCATAACTTAGTAGAGCCAAATGAACTTTGGCATAGAAGGCTTGCACATGTACACTGCAGAGCACTACCACTTGCGAGCAAAGCTGTTGAAGGACTACCAGAAATTCAGACAAAACATGACGGTGTCTACAAAGGATGTGCGAAAGGAAAGAATACAAAGAAGACATTTCCAAGTAGCGAGAGAAAGGAAAAAGGAATCTTGGAAATCATCTACTCCGATGGATGCGGTTCGATTTCATCGAGTTCATTAAGCGGGTATGTATACTATGTTTCTTTTATTGATTTTTTTTCTAGGAAGACATGGATATACTTCTTAAAGAAGAAAGATGAAGTATTCAACAAGTTCAAGGAATTCGAAGCCTTAATCGAGAACCACACAGAAAATAAGGTCAAGACCTTTCGATTAGATAATGGCAGAGAATTCACATCAAATGAATTCAAAGAATTATGCAAAGATTTAGGGATTATGAGGGAGTTAACCACTCCATATAATCCACAATAGAATGGGGTTGCAGAAAGGAAGAATAGAACGATCATGGAAGCTGCAAGGGCCATGCTTCATGATCAATATCTTCCCATGCATCTATGGGCAGAAGTTGCCATTAGCGGTGTATGTACAAAACCGTACTCCACACAGAGTACTAGAGAACAAGACACCTAAAGAAGTATTTTACGGCAAGAAACTAGAATTCAGCCATCTCAAAATATTCGGTTGTCCAGTGTACATACACATTTCGAAAGAAAAGAGGACAAAGTTAGATCCTTCAGGAAGGAAGGGTATATTTGTGGGATACTCTGAAAGCTCGAAGGCTTACATAATATACTTCCCAGGATTCAAGAAGATCGACATCAGCAGGGATGTAACTTTTGACGAAGACTCGGCTTACAACAAATCCAGAAAGAGACCTGCTGAAGAACCTGAAGAAACAAAAGTGTAGTAAGGATTTCTCCCTACTATAGGGGCATGAATGGTTCCCTTCTGTCTATAGGATAGAAGGGTAGGTTCCTGCTAGTGGGTAAATGTAGAAAATAAAACGTAATGTAAATAACAGAAACAAAAGCTAAACTATGAGCAGAAAATAAAAATGTAAGGTAAATGGCAGTAAAGTAAACTAAGCAAAGATGGAAAAGATGGAAGCATTGGTGAACCCCTCTGCAAACACGGGTTAGGGTTCCACCTCCAAAGACCTGCAAGCAAATACTAAGCTACAGTAAAACTTGCAAAACAATGTCAAGCATAAAACCTGCAAATGGAAACAAGGGTTAGAAAGCAAATACAACTAAAAATAAAATAAACAAGACATGAAAGACAAGCTATACCTTCTCTAGTGGAAATGGGCCACCATGCCCTAGCTTGTGGAAGCACTCCTTTCTCTTGGATGGGGAGCAATGGCTCAATGGGAATGGAGGAGAGGGAGTGTGGATGGCTTGAGAGGCAAATGTGTCTCAAGGCATCCACGGGCAGCATAACAATATGCAAGGGAGAAGTGTTTTGAGAATGACCCCCCACCCTCCTTTTATAGCTTTTCCAAGGGATTTTAGGGTTTTAATCCCTTGGTTAGGGATTTAGCCCCTTTCGCCCTAAGTTTAGCTCCTTTTAGGGTTTTATCCCCTTTTTGAAGGCTTTATCTCCTAGGAGGTTATTTTGGGCTCTTTTTTGGGGTTTTAGCCCCTTTTGTTCATCCTTAGGTTATTTTGAGGGTGTGGGGGTTTAATGGAGGGTCAAATGGAGTGATATGAGGGTCATGAGATGGTGTCCTTGGGTGGTGTAGGCCATTGAGAGCTTAGTGGGGGACTGACTCACTGAATTGGGGGGGGGGGGGGGGGGAGGGGAAAGATTTGAATAGGGGCAGGGGGAGGGAGGCTCAAACTTCCTTTGTTTAGAGTATGACGGCAGGGCGGACGAGGCAGCAAATGAAACTTGACTCATGGGAATGGGATCATAGTTGTAATACCGGAATGTCACTGCAAACGGGAAATGCTTGGAGGATGTGGACATTTTTGATACTGATGGGATCCAAGGAAGACACATTGTAGAGTACTCTAAACAAAGGTGACCCAATGTGGGGATGCTTCCAAACTATTTAATCTGGGGTGGTGTCAAGGGACATTGTTGTGGTACGATCTCATGGATTTTTGGCGAGCCCGAGAAGGTAAATGCTCAATGGTGCTTTCAATTTTAGAGAGTCTAGACGTAGGAAGAAGACTCCAGTGGGGGCTCTTTTTCGTTGGTAGTCTCCTGTGCCCAAAAAAGGATAAAAGTATACATAGGAGAGCTCGCCCATCCTGCAGGGGATGAGAGACTTCTTTACCATTGGTAGTCCAATCAGGCCGGAAAAGGTTAAACCTATACTGACTGGACGGTCATTCAAATACTTTTACGAGCATGAACGAAACCAAGTTTGCTCAGTAATCTTTTCTTGATGAAACGACTGGAAAAGAGCTTAACGACAACCGGTAGTGAGATTTTTCGTAGGGTGCGGCCCCTCTACCCGAGAAAGCATAAAAGTATTGAGAGGGGAATGGTCTTGGCTTGAGTGTGCCAAGGAGGTCCTTTTCATGAGATGGTCTACATGGTCCGCAAAAGGAGATAAACGAGACGATGTAGACACCCTTTCCTATACTTTAGCGAGTGTGAAAGGATGTAGCTACGCTTGGCTATCTTTTCATTGTTTTAAGGAGTCATAAAAGAGCTTAAACGAAACTCCTATGTGGTGAACCGATTGCGGTGGCACAAGCGATGCGCCATGTCGGGACGGTGGACAGAGGTCCAAAGGTCATCCATGCAGTATGGACGGAGCAGAAGGCTCTCAAACATACCAATACATGTGTGGAATAGATCGCGGCAGAGGCTCGCGAGTTGGTATGACAGAGGCACGCAAACCGAGGTGGCTCTTGGACAGAGGTCATGAGAGCGTGTGTGTGTGTTGTGGTGGACGAACTTGACTACATGTGATGTGAGTGCAAGTCTAGGGGCACTTATATGCCAAATACGTGCAAGAAAAGAAATCATTTTATGGATAGTGGTCCAGAGGTTTGCGTAAGGTGCGGTAAAAAGAAAAGACAATCTATGTGTTAAAAATACAAAATAAAAGCTAAAATTACATTCCTTAACGGGCGGTGGCCCAAAAACTCGCATGAGTAGCGGTCAAGAAGTGTGATATAGGTACAAGTCCGTAGACACTTGCATCATCATGTAATGGCTTGTAAATCAAGGTGACTTGTGGGAAATGGTCCCGAAATTGGTTTATTAAACATGAGACGATGGTCTCAGAAATGGAAATTTGAACCTAGAGGTGTGAGAGGTGTCTCGAATCGGTTTTGGGTGACTTTGGATTAGCAACTGATGGTGCTGCCCCTGATTTGTGCTAAAAAACATTGGAAAACAAGAAAATAAAATGAGGCGACTCATTGGTGATGTTAAGCGTAAAATTTATTGAGGTAGAGCCCATTGCGGGGGTTCTCCAAGAGTTGTCCATAAGAGTCAGTGAGGGTGTATGCCCCTTTGAGGTCGTGAAAGTCTATGCAAAGGCGAATGGTACCCTGTTTTTTATTCACGGGAGCAGGATTAGAAACCCAAGTGGTGTATGCAATGGGATAAATGAAGCCAGTTGTGCGCATCTTCTCTATCTCGGATTTCACCGCAGCCACTTTGGATGGATGGATGGGCCGTTGCTTTTGGTGTACGGGAGCCACATCAGGCCATGTGTCGATGTGGTGTTCCACGATGGATGGATGTAGGACAGGAATCTCGGTGTAAGAACAAGCGAAGATGTCGTGGAATTCTTAGAAGAGAGTTGTGTAGGCATTGACTTCTTCCGGGGAGCAAGATGCCCCCAACATGATTTCTTCAATGATCTCAGAATTGGTTGAGATGTCGATTTTAATGGTTGGCAAAATGTTCACCATGTTCCCTTCTTCGAAGGCATCAGGTGTTGGGATTGGGTTCTTGAACCAGTCAACCTTCCCATGGATGAAATCTTTGGTCTCCATGAAAAATTGGTCAGACTGCGACACAAGTTATTCAGGGAGGAAGAACGAGCGATGGTGCATGTTGTCCCATGGGTATTTTGGGGCGGCTAGAGCTTCAAGTATCTCCTCATCGTTGCTGAAGCAATGAAGAGACAGTTCTGATGGACCGTCGGTTGAGGAGGAGATGAGTGGGTCAGTGGAACTGGACATCATGTAAATGGACACGGTGTCTGACGAAGGAGGTGGTGGGTGAACTTCTTTGATCAAGGTGATATCAGACTCAAGGGAATGTTGACGGGGGTCAGCGAGAGCCTTTAAAAATTCAGGTAAGTCTTGGAAATGGTGGGAGTAATGTCCATACATGTCGTAAAGGGCACAAGCATGGTTTGTCCTTAATTCCTTGTTCCTAACTACTCGTGTGGTTGGGAGTTCAACCACGGGGATATTTTCGTTTGTATCCAGGCATCTAGGTGAGCATGGATCATTGGGATTTCAGGGGAATTCTGAGTTGGATGGCCTGTTGCTCACAGACGACGCAAGGTGGGACTTGTCGTGGCTCTGTGGTGGCTTTGGTGTTCCTTCGCCTAGCCCTTTTGGGTTGGGGCGGTGCAGGTGCGGGTGCGTTGGTTGGATTGTGCGGATTGGGTGGAGGGTGGGACTCAACCGCAATAGATTGCATCGGGGTTAAAACAACCTGGGGCATTGCTGGTTGAGCTGGTGGATCAAGATACCACACCAAAATTCCCAATGTAAAATTGGGTAGGCTTAAGGTGGCCATTACCAGTTTGCTCATGACACCAGGTGGGGGGAAGAGGAAGGGAATCGTATGGATTGGGGATGAGCCCAAATAACTCCCTAATGGTTGCATGTGGGGATGCGGTTGTGGTTGTGGCTACGCGTAATGTTGCTGTTGCGAGTGATGTTGCGGCTGTTTTTGGTGTTGCGGCTGCGGACGATGTTGTGGTTGTGGTTGGGGCTATAGCTACGGTTGCTGTTTGGGTGCAGCGGTGCTGGATGAGACCATGCACAAGTCCATAGTTTCATTTTGTGTCGGCAGTGGTGACACTAACAGGAAAGGAGCCTTCATGGTGGGATCGGTAAACAACCCAGGGCCCACATTCAATGGTGGGGAGGATGGTGTGTTTTCAACCATAGTGTTGATTGCAGGGATGGCATTGGCGTGTGTGTTCATCCCTTGTGGCTCAATGGTAGTGATGGTAGGGATAATGTTGGCGGGTGCCGTTAACCCTTGGGGATCATGATAAGTGAGCTAGTCAACAGTCACAATCTTCCCTTCATGGGGGAACATCATGAGATGAAAGATAGTTGATGGGATTGCTCACATGGCATACATGTAACTCCTTCTGAGGAGGAGGTTGTAGTCTAGTTGAGCATTGATGACTTTTATGTCGATCAACACTGTCTTCCCGGCTAACATGATGGGGACATGGGGGAGGATTCCTTCGGCTTTAGTGGGATGTCTATCATAATCCCGAAGAGTTGTGGAGGACGGTTGTAGAATTGGTGATCCAAGTTTCTGCCAAACCAAGGTAGACATGACACACATGGATGCCCCCTCATCCACTATGCACCGATGCACAACCAAATTTTGGATGGACACCGGAATTTGGAAGGTGATGGTCGATGGCATGTGCAGTTCCCCGTTCTCCGTGTCAAAGGTGATCAAATTGGAGTCAGAGGGGTCTGCTGCACCTAGGGCAGCTAGCAAGGCTTTCTGCTGCATTGGGCACGTTTTAAGCACCTCAAGAGCGGACATGGAGCCTTTGGCGTTTGGGCCAAATCATCCACAATGCTATAGCTGACTGCAGCTCTAGCTGTGGCATTATTAGCAATTCTGCGTATGGGGGGGCATGGGAACGGGGGTAACTAGAGAGGTAGGTTGGATGTCTTAGACATTGATGCTGCTGATGAGTTGGCAGGTTTGGTGGTGGTACCATATTGATTTCGTCTAGTTTGTAAGTTGACCTCTTCAGTGGTCATGGCTAGCAGCTGGTGAACACCTGTTTCAGGCGTGGGCAGTGCCCCCAGAGCGTTGGGATTGGCTTGGGGAGGGGGAGCAGTGGCCACCAATCCTTGGACTAGTAGTGAGTTTTGAAGCACCATGGGAGGAGGTCCTTGTGGTGCCAGGTTGGGTTGGGCTTGATTGGCAGTGTTGGCGGCCTGTTGGGCCTCGTTTTGAATGGCCTACTTAGCACGAGTCATGAGGGGGCACTTGAATGTGTAATGTCCATGAACATCACATAGTGTGCATGGTTGGTTTGTGCGCAACGGAGCGTTGCATCTTGGTGCATTCTGTCATGGGGGGATTTGGGCTGGAAAGTTTCCCTCGGCATTGTTGGGAGGGTTTGGTTGTTGACCGCCTCCCTGCGGTTGATTATTGCCTTGGTTGTGGGGCCGGTTATTTCTAGCTTGCCCTTGTTGATTGTTGGGGGCAAGCTGGTTGGGACGATTTTGTTGTGCGAACACTTGTCCCAATGGAGTGGGTGGGGCAGGGGCGGGGGCTTGAACTATTTGCATTGGCGGTGCATAGTAGATTTGTGGGGGTGGTAGTGCCAAAAATGTGGGCATTTTCCCCACATACTGCTGTGCTGGCGAAGCCATGGCCTGAGCTTGCTGCGGTGGCGCAGGTTGTGCGTAGGAAGTTGTTGCTCCAGACTGAGACATCATTCTTGCGTAGTCCGGAGCTTGGTTTTGGTAAGCAACACTAGCAGTGTTGCTTGTTTGTGGTGTAACAGTAGGTGGTGTCAGTCGAGGCTGTGGCTGTTGGGAGACCGATCCTATGATGCCGTCCGCAGCGTGGGATGCCCTCGATGCGTCATGGTAGGAGGTACTCCGACGGGGAGCATCTGGAATGATAGTGTACAAGTATCCAGACTGAGCATAGATAAGGTCAAACTGTTGGGCCTTCAATCTAGCCTCTTCTTTGGATTGGGGATGTTCGGATGCGACGTCCTTTGCTATGGGTGGGAGCAAGGTCTTAAGGAACCAATCCAAGAA
Source organism: Pseudotsuga menziesii (assembly GCA_001517045.1). NCBI lineage: Eukaryota > Viridiplantae > Streptophyta > Pinopsida > Pinales > Pinaceae > Pseudotsuga > Pseudotsuga menziesii. The sequence continues at coordinate 442,047 of LPNX010624798.1, forward strand.
GATCCTATCGTCAAGCTGGATTTTGCATAGACTCTGGCATCACTGCCACTCATGGATATGGTCAGTTATATGAGTGGCAGTGATTTGACGACAGGATAGTAGGATCTCCACCCCCTCGTCATATATGACGGGGAGTTGGAAATACTGTAGGAACATGAAGGCTAAGGAGTTAAATTCCAGATACTTGGCTTGTGGTAGCTCAATGTACCATTTGGCTGTAGCACCTATAAGGGTGCGTTGGAATAGCCTTAGCTTGATGGAGTCGTCTACAATGCTATTGGATGAGCACCATAGATGGAATGTCATTATGTGGTTTTGGGGACATTCCCCTGCTTTTCCTTCAAACTTGGGGATGTCTGATGGTAGCTTAGTTGGCATGGGTGGCCAAAACGCTTGGTGGCGGATGGGGTCGTTCGTTAATATAGCCAAATCAGGCAAGTTAAGACGAGCCATGATGGGCAGATTTGACCACAAGTTGATGTGGGATGGGGATGCGATGGGGGTGGGGTTTGCAGGTGCATAATGCATCTGCACAGCTGGGGGTTCTTGCGGTGGCACCATTGCGGATGGGCCAATGCCCCCAAGTGTTGTGGGTGGGATAATATGAGTGGCAGGGACATTTCCCCCATGTATGATAGTAGGGGAAATGTAAGTGGATGGTCCACTGCCCCCCTGTGTGGTAGGAGGGGTAGTGTGTGTGGAAGGGCCATTGCCCCCGTGTGCTGCAAGTGGGCCAGCTTGGCTGGTCACTATAAGTGGTGGCAACTGACTAATGACAGTTTTCGTGATTGTTCTTGGGCCACTTGCCAGGTTGTGGGTGATAGGTTGTGATGTGGACATGGGTCCACTTACTATGGGTATGCCGAAAAATGGATCCGGAGTTGCACTAGCCATGGGGCTTGATGGTGCAGTATGGAGGTTTGGTTCAGACTGATATGGATCTGAATCAGAATCAGAGGTTGTGTGGCCCTCTGATGGTGTGGGAGATCACTGAGAACTGCTTCGACGATGTCGACTGAGTGTTCCAAATGGTGGTGGTTCGCCTCTTAGGCATGAGGAAGAACGTGGAGGATCAATTGTGTTAGATTTTATGTCTGAAACTTGGTGGGAATGATATTTGGACCCCAGTTTCAGTGGCTTCCTATTGGCTGCAGGTGGTCACTCGGCCACCAAGACTACCAAAAGACAGCGCTTAGCTTGTTCCTCACAGGTGTTTCTACTCAATCAGAAGGGGTCGTTGCCCGTTTCACTTGGAAATTCCTCTTAGTGGCCAGGTACTTTGGGGTTCCTGTGGTACTCCTCAGAATGAGTTTCTGGGCAGAGCCCAAGTACTTCCCATAGTTGAAGAAGTCAGGGACTTATGTCCTCAAAGACTGCAGATTTGTTTGCACTTAGTGTAAATTAGTAAATTTTAAGGCTCACTCAACGTCATGAACTGAGTTGGGTTAATTAGTTGGTATGGTGTATTTGTGTGTTTGTTTTTTCAGTATTTGGTTGCTGCAAATGGTTTATGAATTCATCATGGTAGAGTTCATGTCATTGTCGTTGTGTATGCAAGCATAAATAATCAGAAATTGTTAACAAATACAGTGATTAACCCTGAATGTTTGCTGGCCTAACTAGATTTCTACCTCACACTGATATTCCTCTTCAACCAAGAGAAGGTGCTGGGCTCTCAACACAATGGGACTAAGCCCATCCGTAGATCCTTAGGTCACCTCTCGGATGCTAGGTTGGTCAACAGGGAGGACGTTTAGCGCCGTGAGAATCCCTCCTTCTATACCCCCTCTACCTTCTAGGTCACCCGGTTTTAATGGTTTGGAACAATATAGCTGAGTGCCTAGATCTATACGAGCTTGCCCTTCGTCGTATCCCAAAATACCCTGGAGGGTGATGACTGGCTAGACGAGGAAGGGGAAGCAAGACAACATGTTTTTAAGTTGATTTTAGTTAGACTAGGTTCATTTTATTAAGCCATTGATGTTTACTTGGCATTTACACATTGTTCATGAAATAAATTGCTGAAAACAGAAACATAAACTGAAATTGAAATGGTGTGCTGGACAGAGGCAGCTGAGACACACTGACAGTCCCTATCAAAGCAAACAGTGAAGCCCAAAAATGGGTCGTGCACCTATAAAAGTCCTATTTTTGCGAAGTGAATTCTGATCAAACCGTGAGGAATCACCTCAAACGATTGAAAACCCACTTCGAAAATGGGCCCTTTTACCCTTAACCATAAGAAGATTTGCAAATGGCTCAACTATTTGGACAGAAAACGAGTCCAAACATAGGTGACTTTTCAGAAATTCGGTTCGACCGTTTTTGCACAATTGAGTGATTTGCAAACCATAGAATGGCCAACAGTAATTGGTATTGTGGCCAAATGGGCTTGGATTGGCCTTGAGGAGGCTCAAAAATAACTAGAAATGTAAATAAACAAGAATCTAAGCTAGATTTAACAGAAACTAAACTAGGGAAAAAAACGGAACTAAAAACTAAAACTTGGAAAAATAAACCCAGGGATCCTGTGGGATCGACCCGGTATGGTCGCCAGTTCTGTAGTAAGGATTTCTCCCTACTGCAGGGGCAGGAATGGCTCCCTTCTATCTATAGGACAGAAGCATAGGTTCCTGCTAGTGGGTAAATGCAGAAAATGAAAACGTAATGTAAATAACAGAAACGGAAGCTAAACTATGAGCAGAAAATAAAAATGTAAGGTAAATGGCAGTAAAGTAAACTAAGCAAAGATGGAAAAGATGGAAGCATTGGTGAACCCCTCTGCAAACATAGGTTAGGATTCCAACTCCAAAGACCTACAAGCAAAGACTAAGCTACAGTAAAATCCGCAAAAAAAATGTTAAGCATAAAACCTGCAAATGGAAACAAGGGTTAGAAAGCAAATACAACTAAAAATAAAATAAACAAGACATGAAAGACATGCTATACCTTCTCTAGTGGAAATGGGCCACCATGCCCTAGCTTGTGGAAGCACTCGTTTCTCTTTGATGGGGAGCAATGGATCAATGGGAATGGAGGAGAGGGAGTGTGGGTGTCTTGAGAGGAAAATGTGTCTCAAGGCATCCACGGGAAGCATAACAATATGCAAGGGAGAAGTGTTTTGAGAGTGACCCCCCACCCTCCTTTTATAGCTTTTCCAAGGGGTTTTAGGGTTTTAAGCCCTTGGTCAAGGCTTTAGCCCCTTCCACCTTAACTTTAGCTCCTTTTAGGGTTTTAGCCCCTTTTTGAGGGCTTTAGCTCCTAGGAGGCTATTTTGGGCTCTTTTTTGGGGTTTTAGCCCCTTTTCTTGATCCTTAGGCTATTTTGAGGGTGTGGGGGTTTAATGGAGGGTCAAATGGAGTGATATGAGGGTCATGAGATGGTGTCCTTGGGTGGTGTAGGCCATTGAGAGCTTAGTGGGGGATTTTTGGGTTAACAAAAAGTAACCAAAATTCATGACACAACCATGAACGAAGAAATTCAAGAAGAATATTGAGAAATAGAAGAACCTCAAGAACCTGGAGATCCACCTCAGGAGAAGAATCCTCACAAGAGGAAACCTGCTTGGGTACGAGAAGCTATCCAAGGTGCAGAAAGATATGGGGCTCCAGAAGAAAATCACAGAGAAAGGAAAAGAAGTAGGTCCTGCTCTGGTTATGTAGCCTTATTATGTGACTTCATCGATAAAGAACCTTCCAACTATGAAGAAGCGACAGATTGGAAAGAATGGAAGGATGCTATGATCGAAGAGTATCAATCGATCATGAAGAATGATGTCTGGGATATTGTCCCAAGACCAGAAGGGAAGTATTTTGTAACTTCCAAATGGATCTACAAGATCAAGCATTTTGCAGATGGAAGCATAGAGAAATATAAAGCAAGATTTGTGGCTCATGGCTTCTCCCAGAAAGAAGGAATAGATTATAAAGAAACTTTTTGACCTGTAGCTAGATACACTTCCATCAGATCAGTACTTGCTCTGGTTGCAGTGCTGAAATGGAAGATACACCAGATGGATGTCAAGACTGCTTTCTTAAATGGTGTAGTGGAAGAGGAAGTGTATGTGGAGAATCCACTTGGTTTTGAGACACATGACAGGGAGACTCATGTGTGTAAATTGAAGAAAGACCTGTACGGTTTGAAACATGCACCCATGACATGGTACGACATAATTGGTAGCTTTCTATCTAGTTTAGGCTTTACCAAAAGTAAAGCAGATTCCAACCTTTATTAGAAGGTTGAAGATGGTAACCCAGTGATACTCCTACTATATGTAGATGATCTGTTTGTAACAGGTATGGATGGGTTGATTGCTGACATGAAGAGGAAGCTTGCTGCCGAGTTTGAAATGAAAGACTTGGGTATGATGCACTATTTTCTAGGCATGGAGGTGTGGTAGAATGCGGATGGAATCTTCCTCGGGCAAGGGAAGTATGCAGGAGAGATACTGAAGAGGTTTGGGATGATGGACTGCAAGGGCATGACCACACCTATGGCATCAAACTTGAAGCTATTGAGTGATGCTTCATCCAAGTCACTTGATGCCACGATGTATCGTCAGATGATTGGGTCCTTGATGTACCTGAGGAATACAAGACTAGATATTTGCTTTGCTATGAACACCTTGAGCCAATTCTTGATAGATCCGAGACATGTTCACTTGATTGCTGCAAAGCATATTCTGAGGTACCAGAAGGGTGCAGTTGATTATAGGCTCAAGTATAAGGCTGATCAGAAGATTAACCTGGAAGGTTATGTTTATTCAGATTGGGCAGGCAGTGCCATCGATAGAAAGAGCACTTCAAGGTGCTGCTTCAGTATGGGATCAGGTGTGATCTCTTGGTTTAGCATGAAACAATCTTGCATGGCACTGAGTACAGTTGAAGCAGAGTATTTCACAGCTTTTTCAGCTAGTTGCGAGGTAGTATGGCTGAGGAAGCTATTGTCTGATTTATTTGATCTCCAGTTGGATGCTACTTGTATATATTGCGACAACCAGAGTTGTGTGAAGTTGTTTGAGAACCCAGTGTTCCATGACAAGTTGAAGCATATTGAGATCAAATATCACTATATCAGGGATATGGTGCATAGAGGAGCAGTGAAGCTCTAGTATTTTGTGACAGACGAACATATAGCTGATGTGTTGACTAATCCATTGGTCAGAGTGAAGTTTGAGTACTTCAGGGAGAAGCTTGGTGTTCTCCAGATCGAGGTTCTCTCCAAGGGGAAGTGATGAGTCCGTGAGTCATTCTATCATGGTGAGAGGATTGGTTCCTTCCATGGTCAGATGTAAGTGCTAAGCCATTCTGAGGTGACTGTGGGATGTGTTCCCACATGATTAGATATAAGTGTTGAAGGCCATTCTCTGGGAGAATGGAGGAACCTGGTCAGTTACCAGGAATTTTAGTCTGGGATTGAAGCTCAGCTTAAGTGCTGAGAGGCCATTCTATGGGAGAATGGAGGCACCTGGTTAGTTACCAGGAATTTCAGTCGGGACTGAAGCTCAGCTTAAGTGCTGAGAGGCCATTCTCTAGGAGAATGGAGGCACCTGGTCAGTTACCAGGAATTTCAGTCTAGGATTGAGAGCCATTATGATGTGACTATGGGATGTGTTCATTCCACATGATCATATATAAGTGCAGAGCCCTTCTGACATGGTTGATGTGTTCATCCCATGGTCAGATATAAGTGATGAGCCCTTCTTACATGGTTTATGTGTTCATCCCAAGGTAAGATATAAGTGTTGAACCCTTCTTACATGGTTGATGTGTTCATCCCATGGTAAGATATAAGTACTGGGCCTTTCTGACATGGTTGATGTGTTCATCCCATGGTCAGATGTGAGTGTTGGGTGTGCCTTTTTGACATGGTCGATGTGTTCATCCCATGGTTAGATGTAAGTGCTGGGCAGGCATTTCTGACTGGGTCAGATATAAGTGCTGAAGAAGATGAATACCTACTTGGAGGCTAGGCCTACAACCAACATGAGAAAGGGCTAGCTCTGTAGAACTTCATGTGATGAGAGGAATCGAGAGATATCACCCGTGATGATGACTAGTGATGATCCAGTGATGATCCAGATCCAGTGATGATCCAAATCCAGTGATGATGATCCAGTAATGATCCAGATCGAGTGATGATCTAGATCCAGTGATGAAGATGACTTGAAGATTAAGATAATCCAAATGATACAGAGAGAAAGACTTATGCTGATAAATTGTGTCAAGAGAATACCTTCCTAGCTAAGAGGGAGTGTTGATGTATTTGTGACTTCGGAATGTATTCACTTGTATATCTTATGTATTGTACCCCGATGTTTATTTCGGGAAGTGTCTGTAATGTATTCGAGTCCTGTCATGCCCCGATGTTCCTATCGGGAGATTCAATAATGTAAACAAGTCATGTAAAGTCATTATGGGTAACCCTCTTATTGATCAAGGGTTAAAGTCTCCGCAGTTGTGGGGCCCTAGGGTTATTAGACTCTCCTAGAGAAGTCGGCCCTAGTGAGTTATTGTCAAGTTGGGAATTAGTATAAATAGAGAGTGAGCCTCTCTATTTATCACACATTCACTCACACTCAGTTGTAGCGGATAACTGAGAGAGAAGAAGTTGTCGGGACAAGAGAGAGAGAGACTACTGCTGTTTAGAGATCATCTTACTTTTGGGGGGTTTTGATTTTGGTGCTGATTCTATCTCTGAGAAAGTTGCGAGGTTTTCTCCTTTATGGTTTCCCCAAGGAAAAACTTTGTGTTCATTGTCTCTTATGTTTTATTGTTGTGCTTGTTACTCTCTCAGTAAAAGATCCTAAGATAATGCTAGCTTGAATGATAAAAATCTAACATGGTTGTCAATAAATGTTTTAGTTTATTAAATATTTCCATGTATGTTTCAGTCTATTCAAACTTTTACCTTTCTTTTGTAATGAATTATGGGGTAGGAAATCTTAGAAAATCCTTCGATGAACTTCTAGTAGTATCCAGTAATCCCCATAAATGATCTAATGTCAGCTACATTCTTAGGAACAAACCATTCAATGATGGAATTTATTTTGTTGGGATCAACGGAGATTCCATCCTTAGACACTAGGTATCCGAGGTATTGAATCTTATCTTTGAAGAAATCACATTTACTGAATTTTGCGTAAAGTTGTTGTTCTCTTAGCACTCGTAGAATTATCCTTAAGTGTTCCTTATGTTCTTGTTCGTTCTTATAATAGATTAGTATGTTTTCAATGAAGACAACCACAAACGTATCTAGGTAGTTACTTAGGATGTTGTTCATTAAACACATGAATGCATCATGTTTGTTATTCAACCCAAAAGGCATCACAAAAAACTTGTAGTGACCATAGCGGGTCTTGAAAGTCATCTTAAAGATATCCTCATATTTTATTCGTACTTGATGATAACCAAAACTTAAGTCTATCTTTGAAAAGATAGTTTCCCTGCAGAATTTATTGAATAAAACATCTATCCATGGGAGTGAGTAATGGTTCTTAATGGTCATTTTATTTAACTGTCGGTAATCTATACATAAATATTAATGGTCCTTCCTTATTTTTCACAAACAAGACTGATGCTCCCCAGGGAGAGACATTAGGTTGAATGTAATTTTTATCTATTAGTTCTTGTAGTTGTGATTTCAGCTCTATAAGTTCTATTATATTCATTCAATACATATCTTTCTATGCTGGTAGCGTTGCAGGGATCATATCGATCTTGATGTCAATGTCTCTTTTTGGAGGAAGTTCAAGGACTTCTTCCGGAAAGATGTCTTTAAAATCATTCAAGGCTGGTATGTATTCTAGTTTGAGTTTGTTATCATTTTCATTATCATTCATTATATAGACAACAAACACCTTACACCCTTTTCTTATTGATATTTTTATTTGTAGCGTAGAGATTTCTCTGATTGTAACCTTCTTAGGGATCCCTTTTACATGTATATTGTTTCCATTATCATCAGTACATGTAAGGGTTTTGTTGAAATACTTTAACGCTGCTTTATGTTCTTCTAGCCAGTCCATTCCTATTAGTAAATCATAGGATCCTAAAGGTAGAATATTTACATTAACAAGCGTAAGGAAATCATTCATCATTAATTTACAATTTCTAACAAGACTAGTAACTTTTCTTTTTGTACCAGTGGCTAACTGTACTAGCCATGACTTATCAAACTTTTCAGTATTGATTTGCATAATTCAACTATTCTAGGTGATATATAACTCAGGATTGTACCTGGATCAATAAAAAAAAAATGTTGATTGTTTATCATACCTTCAATTTCAACCATATAAGTCTGGTGCTCTACTTGTCAGTTTTCCAATGCAGTGTAGATTCCGGGCATGCTCCTTGCCTTGTCCACAACTGTAACTGCTTCATGGATATAATGAACATTCAAATTCTTTTTTCTTACTAGGAAGTCTTTAAATTAGTGTGGCCCTCCACACTCACAACATTTTAAGGGTTCTTTTTGTGCTAGGTTCTTGTTAAGAATAGTAGAAGGTTCTTTTACTATATAATTATGAGGTTTAAAGCCTTTGTAACTATTACCTTGATATCCCCTAGAGTTGTTTCCTGTATTTTTATGGAACTTATTTTGCCTCTTTCTTGGATCATAATTATCTGGCTTTTTATTCTTCCAAGCCGATATATTTTCCCTTTTTTTTTTTTTTTGTCGTAACATAAGTTTTCCTTTATCACCGCTTCCTCTAGAGTCTTTGGATAGTCATATTGAATCCCATATTTGAACATGATAGGAAAAAAACTAAGAAACCATTGTATTTTGGGTTTTTCATCAATTATGTAAGGAGCGTAACAAAGCAGGCATAGGAAATTAATGTAGAGTTCCTTCATAGTCATGGCTCCTAGCCTTAGTTCATAAAATTCTTTGGCCTTATCTTCATAATATTGTTCTGATAAATAATTCCTTTTAAAAATCTTCTTAAATTTTTTCCAAGTTACATGTCTTTCTTTTATTCCCTTAACCTTATTTTCTTTGCACCATATATCTACCTTTCCGGTCATATTATATATGGTCATTTTAGCCTTTAATTCATCAGAGTAGTCGTATATGTGGAAATAATTTTTCATTTCGGATAGCCAGGTTTCTACCTCTTCGCCCTTCTCAATTTCCCCATTAAACATTGGTGGTTTAATTTTCTTAAACTCCCCAGATATTTCCTCATAGGTTATGTATTTATTTTTCCTTTTGTTATCGTCACTGCTTTCGCTTGACTCTTGATTTTTTCTTGAGTGACGTTTAACTGAATCTTCACTGGAAGTTTCAGGTTTATGGCTAGACAATTCGAGCTTCCTTCCCTTACATTTGTAAGGTGCAATTTTAGGCATTTCTTGTTTAGATTCCTTTTTTTTTCTTTTCATCGTTATGTATCTTAGCCAACAAAATAACATTTAGTTATTCCCGAGCCTTTAGAATTCGCTCATTATCTTCTTTAACTTTTCTTAATTCAAACCTTAACTCTTTGACAGTTGTTTGTAATTCAGATATATTATCTTGAATGTTGTTTAAGTCTACCGAAATTTCCCCATCCCTTAAGTTTCCCTCTTCACAATTTAAATGATTTTTTGGGTGACGTTCTTCTTCTATAGACATCTCAGCATCTGCCATGTTTCTTGCAAAATATAGTTATTCTTCTCTTTGTTGTTTGTAAGAGAATTAAACCAAAATAAAGTAGAAATTAATTTTTGTTTTTTGTTTTTTGTTTTTTTTTATAGTTCTATTGTTGAGTCGGTTCAGGCCTAGTGCTCTAACCGCGCTCTGATACCATTATTTAACACACCTAAAAATCATAAAAGAAAAAAATTACATGCATTAATTTTACACTTACTTAGCATATTTCTGTGTTCTCCTTCTGCTATTTCTAATATTTTTGTCCTATTGGTTATGACGAGTTTTGCTGAACATTACGATGGCTAGATCCTTCTGGAACCTTCAACCATGTTTACATAGGTGATGTAATTTATTTATTTATCTTTAGGATAGGATGAACTATCCTAAGGCAAGGGAGACTGTTCATGGTCTTGACCCAGCCTGTCAATTACATTATAATTTCAAGGCCTTAGCCTTACCATAGTTTATACCATGTATGTGAAGACCTACCCCTAAGTGTGAGGAGCTTAGGGTTTGTAAAGCATATGGTTCTCCATATGGTGACCTCTTGATATCAATAAAAGGTGAGGGTTTACATATTTTAATGTTGGCATGATAGTATATGTTTTGTCCTTAATGCATTTCTTTATGGTCCTTGATGTTCACAGTGTAAATTCTATATCATATGGTTTTAATATGATTTAAAAGATTACAATACATAAACCCAAATATGCTTGAAATGTGGTCTTAATGTATTTGAAGGCATAACACGATGATAGGATTGTAAATATTTCAAAGGCCTTGGCCTAACCTAGCGCTAAGGTGATAGCATTATTCAAAGATATTTGTATTATGCATATATATTAAGGTTGTAGTGGAAAGGGGTGTGGACCTTGGCATAACCTATGATGACATTATATACGATAGTTATAACACCACGAAGGTTCTAGTATATATATATATATATATATATATAATGATACATGGTGTGGTGTTCAATGCAAATGTTGGTCTGTCATGTTATAAGGTTTTTTATTCTCCAAGATTCCATGGAATAATTATACGGTTGGAATTTAAAAAAATACACAGTTTGGATTCAGAATGATTTGGTTTTGTAGTGATTTGGATATGCATTAAGTGGTACTTCTATTTGACATTGAAACCCGTCTTGGCTGCGAGTTGGAAGTGTAGCCAAGCCCACGAGGCAACACAAGATTTAATATATGCCTTACACAAAGATGGTGAGATATTTAATGTTTTCGTAGGGTTTTGTAAATGAATTTACTCTGTCTGAGCTCACATTTGGTGTTGTTGCTTGTGGGAGGTCGATCAAGGGCCGAGATCTGCTCTATGTTGTTCCTACTTGGTTTTCACTGTATTAATGGCATTGCTATGGTTATCTCTAAGGTAACCTAGAATCCCCAGTCTTCCTCGACAGTTTTCTATCCAAATTGGAGCTCCAATGAGCCTGCCAAAACTCCAACACATGAATAGTATGCTCCAACATGTAATCCCCGACTTGATAATTTTACTCTGCAATTTACTGGGTTTGTAATGGATAGCTCCAGTTGCTCTGGATGGTCTATTTTTTTTTTATGCAGGATGTGAAGGGATAAGGGTGCTCAGAGGGGCCGACCCATGACCCTCGTTTCCAAATCCTGAGGTAAGGTTTCAAACCTTTTTAGGTTTATTACCGGGTTTTTAATAAAATTACAATGCGATGTTAAACTGAACACAAATGGGAAATTTGCAGGTTTTGGCACTGGAGAGGGAGGTGACAGGGTCACCTCCACTTAGTCCCGCATTTGCAAACGCTCAGGTAAAGTCTGTACTTTGACCATGGTTTAAAATTTGGTTTTTCTTTTTAGAAAATGACCCATATTGACCCACCCCGATCGTGGTTGTAGGTCACGCTGAGCATAGGTCATGAGGGATCAAATGGTAGACACATTGTTTAACAAGATAAGTTTTCCAGTTTGAACTTTCATAAATTTTTTTTTAAACCCTTCCTGGGTTTGTGTCAGCTTGGTTCTATAATGTAGTGTAATATTGTAGTTGAAACCTTGGTGGGGTTTGGGTTCCCTTTATGGGTCTTATTCCCATACTATTTTTAATGTTGGTATTTCGATTTTATGGTGGAATCCATCCACGATGGTCTTATAGCCACTCTGTAACACACACACACACACACACACACACACACACACACACACACACACACACACAGTTTCATGTTGGTTAAACCAAAAGAACATCGGGATTCGGCTATGTAATACCCAAATATTGTTTCGTTATCTCTATTGTGTATATTTACTTATATGTTGTTGTGCTAAACCTTTCAGCTGCCATTGTTGATGGTATTACGGCCGTGGGAATACGTTACCTTTTGTTTTATGGTTGCACCTTTAAATAATTATGAGTGTTGGGATCGTGTGATAAACACGATGGTTATAACTGTATAATTTAATGAGGCTCTACCTCTAAGGTATCCACTATGTGGACTTAGGACCCTGAAATTATGGTGTTGGTTGTGTTTGTTGACATGACCCATAAGGTCCATGTGATTTATTACTCGGCTATGGATGAAAGCGATACCAATATTGGTGACTGGGATTTTGATTTCATGATAGTAACTGTGCAAGCTAGCATATCAATCAGTCCTAGATTTAGTTTTTGTTTATTTACTGACTATCTTGTGCATATTTTGAAGATGTTAAAACAATAGGATATGTGATCCGTATGTTTGTTTTCACCACTCTGTAATTTCATTAATTATTGTAAGGGGAGTTGATCCCACGATGTTCGTAATATGTTTTCACATGTGAATGTTTCTTTATTAGTTTAAAATTACGATTTGATTGGATTCGATTATAATCATGCATCCATAATTTCGCTATATTGATTGTGAGATTTATTCAAGCGTTAATTTGATTACTTCGATGCATGCGAATAGTAATGTAATTATTGCATAATTGTTAGGATACATAAATTGGATCTTTGATTAGTAGTTAAACTTATAACTGAGGACACAAAGTGATTTCATAGTTATATTATTATAAACTATGATTTATTTTATAATAGGGATGTTAAGTAATTACCTTAAATAGATTCTATCCCACGATCTATGTAATATTACTAAGTGGATTAAGGGATCTGTTTTAATTTTATTATTTATGTATAGGTAAATTATGATATCAACATGTACTTCAAGATTAGTCATGTACCTTATTTTATTCGAATATTTTACTTGGGAACCTATGATTTGTATAATGTTAATATATTTAAGTGAAATTCATTCATGTATATTAAATAATATAGATATATTCTATAAACATGAGTTATATCCTAAATAATTCGATTTGTATATAAGTTGAATAGTACTCTATCCGTATATACTTATAAACTTAATGGAACCCTATTGTGGTTTAAATATGATAAAAGTAGATGATTCCTAGCAAGGTTAGAGATCCATACTTCATTCAATTTCGTAAATAAAGAATAAGAGAGAATTTTGGAATTAAATAATTCATAGAGGTAATAAACAGTTTAAATGTTTGATTACATGATACAATTTAGAAATAGACGATTTCAATCCACTAGTTGCAGAATTCAAATTTTGAAACGAATCAAAATTCTAAACCATTCAAGCATATCATCTTTAGGCTAACTGAAAACAAGATTAATTCTACATTAATATTCTTCAGATATAGGATTTAAACACATTCTACAAACAAACACAAATTATGAACCTAACACCAACACTGGGAAAATAAAAGTGGAGAATTTGTTCCTCCCAACCAACTCCTAGAGCAGCCAAGTTACTTGCTCTAGAACCCCCGAGCTTGTTCACTGAATCACAAGTGAAAAATCCTTCAATGCACCATCTCTTAAATTCACAGATTTTAATAACTGTCCAATGCTAGCCTCCTACTGCTCATGGATATACCAATACATAGTATTTTTCCTAGGTCTTGGTCTTCAGCACTCAAATAGGAGTTGTGACCTGATTTTTGGGGATGATACCTCATGCATCTTGAGTTCTCACTAAGTGGCTTCTGTCACTTGTATTTTCCTCTTATTGATCAGAAAACACTCTTCAACAACAGTATCCACTTTTGTCCCCCTTTAGCATATTTTATTAAATAAAAATGTTTATTACAAAATGTTTTATTCTTGAATTTTCTGTCAAAAAAAAATTAAAGTATTTTTCCAGCATAATTAATAATAAATTATTAATTCAGGGGTATTACATCCATCAAGTCTTGTCATGTCGAATATTCGAGAATGATTTGGGTATATCAATACCCCTACTTTATCCATGTCAGTCGGCAGAGCATTTCCTTCGCATGTATGTGTGCCAATATCAAACATATCTAATGCACTGGTAGTATCTTTAAATTTTATTCCATCTACTTTTTTTTATCTCCGAGTGCTAGATTGGTTGGCCCTTTAGCACCCACGATCCCTACTACCAGTTCAGCTAATGTAGTGGTTATTGACATACCCAATATTCCTTTTACATCCTTTGCACTATTAAAAAATTTGTAGAACAATTCTAGTGGTTCCACTCCTCTCATCCAAGGGTATGCCTAGTATGGAGGACACATTCCTCCATCCTTTCCATATGTAGGTCCTACACTTACTGTGGCAGGTGTGTCTTCTGGAATTCCAGATTCTTTCACAGGGTTCAATTTTGAAACCTCAAGTCAGGTCTCAACTACACCATTTGGAAGCTCTACTTTTTCACTGTTTGGTGGAAGGTCAATAGCTCCAGTATCAATGACACCTCCCTCAGGTGGAATTGGACAAAATCAGTACAACACACCTCAAGTCAGTAACCCCTTATCTTTTGGATGGAATCCTTTTCAAAATATTATCACTTCTTCACATCCAATGGCTGGGCACAACCGTTCAACTTATGGGAACATTAGTGTGGGAGCATCCTCACACCAAGTTCCCCAATATCAATCCCCAGCTCAACCTCGACTTCATTTTCTGGAAAATTTGAACTTTCTAGACCTGTCAAAATTAATGAATGAACTTGTGCACCATGATCCGACTTTGCCACTAGTCCCTATCAAACTCTCTTCTGATATCCCAAAATTTGAAGGGAAGACTGGAGAGGAACCTGGTGACCATGTCCCAAATTTCCATCTATGGCACTCTTCTAACTAATTGAATGATGATTCAATCCAGTTAAGTATTTTTCAAATAGATATGATGAGTGTAGAAACTAAATGGTATATCGAACTTCCGTTACTGCTTACCACAATTTTCTTGACTTAGCTAGTGTCTTCCTCAACCATTTTCAACTTTCGGTCTGCTATGGTGTTGGTACTGACCTTTTTTTTAATTTTTGGAAGAACAAAGCCAATCATATCTCTGACCACATTCAGGAGTGGGGAAGAAGGAAAAGGTTGACCAAGACCAATATTCCTCCTGAATTTCTGTTGGAATGGTTCTTGAAATATTTGCTACCATATATTTCAAAGGACGTATCAACTTCAAGAGTAACAACTGAGGAAGGGGCCATTATTAGAGCCCAATAGTGGGATTTGATCTATGCTCATTCTAGGATTCTATACGAAATTATATCGGATGCGCCAAGGTCTAATACTGGTTGCAAAACCAAATCTTGGACCGCATGCCAATGTCATTGTTGGCTTAGTTCTACCCCCCACTATAGAATCACTGACAAAACAAATCCATGAATTATAAGTGAAGCAATATGCAGTGGATGCAACCAAGGTTGCAACCTCTTCCCCTCAGAATGTAGAAGTTCTTAATGCACAATCCACACTGAAGGACACTTAGCAGTCCGTTGGGAAGCAAAAAGGGAAGAAAGGGGAGGGAAACCAAAACAAACAAAATACCACAAACAATGCTGAGGGGGGCAAGAAATAAAATAAAAAATTAAAGTACCCCCTACAAACTTTGTCAAGAGGATCACTTGACCTATCAATTACCTTTAACAGAACAAGCCTAGAAATTGTTGAAGCAACAACCTGCTGTCCTTAAGGATCATTTTCCACAAGGAAAAAATGCAACTTCGAGTTATTGAAAGAATGTTGGCGGACCATAGAATACTCTTTCTGTCGATCAATCTTACATCATCATGTTCTTCTACCAAACTTTGTTACAAACCCGATCCAAGAATTATGAAATAGAGTCTTCGCAAAAAGACAAGAAACCTGCCAAGTCATTAGCCCTCTTTCAATTGAAAAAATGAATGAACCTATGTGGAAAATAAAAAAAGGTGTTTTCGAGAAGACATACCATAACCTTTATGTGAGGGCCACTCCCAACTACTCGGTTTTGGAGGATCTATCCCAAACTCCTTGTGCTATGTCTGCCTTGGAAGTGTTGCAAAGCTGTCCATCTCAACATAATGCAATTCTGGAAACCATCGGTAGTACTAATTCTATGAACCTAATAGCCAAGTTTGACCTATCTGATGTCAAGCCTCACTTACCCTATCACGTATCCCTCCAAATAGAAGTAGTCCATCGTGACAAAACCATTGGATGAACTGTTATAGATGAAGGTGCATCTACATGTGTGCTGGTTGTTTTGGGTTGGAAAGATTTGGGCTCCCGCGAGTTTCTCCTATCAAACAACTTACTGACCGCTTTTGATGGAAGTTATTTTCACCCTCATGGTATTATTCCTTCTTTTGATATAAAATTTCCAGGAAAAATAGTTTCATTAGAAGTTGAGGTCGTTGAATCCCCTCTCGACTACAATTTACTCTTGGGTAGGAGTTGGACAAATTCCATGTGTGTTATTCAGTCGTTTGTCTTCCATTTTCTTATTCCCCACCATGAAGGGAAGTTAGTGACTATTGACCAATTGTCTTATACACGGGAAATTCATATAGACACATCAGAGTCTAATGCTCCTTTGATCGATCAATCATGTTTGAAAAAAAAAAAAACTAGGATATGGGATGTATACATCATTGATGGACACTTTTGATTTCCCACTCCTACTAATTTTCTAGGATCGACTAGTGCAGGGAAAATTATTTGTACAATTGTATATAGGACTGATCCATGGGTTCTCCCTTCACAATTCGAGCCTAAAATGCCCTTATCAGCAATGGAAATAGCTTACCAAGCTTCAATTGATGCTACTATTGATCCCCTCTCGACTCCTTCCATCTTAGAGGAGCCAAAGGAATCCTATGTACCTACATGGGCAGTGGACTCAATCTATTCATGTGAATTCTTAGACATGTTTTTTCCATTTGATGAATCCATTTTGGAGGTAATGATAGGAATCAACAAAGTATGTGAAGACTTACATCAAAATTCCTATTTCCTACCAGAGCTGAGCATAATTTAAAGTTCTGAGTTCCATGTGAGATTAGGTGGAGGTGTTGATCAACCCATAAATCCTTTGCCTAAGGAAGGAGCATTCGCTGAAGTAAACATCGACAACATTTTTGCAACTATACCTATCAACATCTCCACTAAACCTGATGTCGTGGAAAAAGTTTACATTGGAGCAACTTCTTCACATGAATACATTTCCACTTATACAACCTTCTTTAAAGAGTTTTGTGACGTCTTTTCCTGGTATCATGAGGATATTCCAGGAATTGATCCATCTATAATAGAGCATGAAATACAAACATACCCTAATGTTAGACCTGTTCGAAAAAAGATGCACCCACTGAATCTACGGAAGGCAACGGTCATCAAGGCTGAAGTGGAAATATTATTGAAAGTTGGTTTCATATACCCCATATCTTTAACAGAATGGGTATCCAACCCAGTCCTTGTAGACAAGAAGCAAGGAACTATACGTATCTGCAAAGATTTCAGGGACCTCAATAAGGCATGTCCTAAATATAAATACCCCACACCTTTCATAGATCAGATGATTGACATGTGTGCTATTAGAGAAGTGTTTTCATTTATGGATGGCTTCTCGGGATATAATCAAATCCAAATTAAACCTGAGGACCAACATAAGATTGCCTTCGTCTGCCCTTGGGGTACTTTCACATATAAGAAGATGTCATTTGGATTGAAGAACATTGGGCCACTTTCCAAAGGGCTATGGATTTTCTTTTCATGATATAAAGCATATTATCGAACCTTACTTAGATGACCTTTCAACCAATTCTAGAAAAAGTAAATATTATCTGGAACATCTATGTTTGGTGTTTGAAATATGTCAACATTATAAGATTCGATTAAATCCTCATAAGTGTGTCTTTTGTGTCGAATCGGGGTGATGGTTGGGTTTCATAGTCTCCAATAAAGGTATTAGGGTCGATCCATTAAAATTAGAGGTGATTATCAATCCACCTCCTCCTCGAAATATCCGACAGCTTCAAAGTCTATAGAGTAAGTCTAACTTTCTTAAACGGTTCATAGTCAATTATGCTAAGATAACAAAGGGTTTCATGCGCTTGCTAAATAAATATGATTCATTTACATGGGATGAATCCGCTCAAAAATATTTCAAGGCATTAAATAAAGCATTACTTTCAACCCCATTGATGTGACCACCATATTACACAAAATATTTTATACTGTATCTGGTTGCATCTGACTCCACGGTTGGGGTAGTGATGGTTCAGAAAGGTGACAAGCTACATGAACACGTCATCTATTATCTTAGTTAGGATTTGGCTGGACCTGAACTAATATATTCACACATTTAGAAGTTGGCCTTGACAGCAGTAAATTTCGTTGAGAGGTTGCATCACTACATATTACTCAAGAAAACTACCATGGTAGCAGACATGAATCCATTTCAATAAGTTCTATATTGATGAATTTTTGGAGGAAAATTCAATAAATGGATTTACATACTCCAGGAATTTGATTTGGATTTCCAATACGCTAAATTGAAAAAGTATTTATTATTCATGGAACTTATCTCTGAGTTCCCTAGTGATGAAATTATAACGACGAAAGATGAATTGTTGCGTGACAAACATATCTTCCTAATTTAAACTGTGATCCCTTGTACGAAGATATTTTGATACATATACATACTTTTAAATGTCCAACTATTATATCCCAAAATGACACATCTCTACCGTGACCACTTTCCCATGATTTCGTCGCATGTTGACGTTTCCATGATGACATTTCATAAAATTCATTGAAAAAACACCTGGATTGTAGGAGCCGTATATGGATTTTTATAACCCCATTTAACCTCTTCTCTAGACCATTGGAAAGGTATCTAAATAAGGAACAACTTTGTAGAAGACTCCAAATCATTGAAATTCCTAGAAGCACCCTAAAAATGAGGTTTTTTATGTAACCAATGCTTTTCTTAAGCAAACCCACATTTTTCACCTTTGTATTTGTGACTTTGCTTCATAGAACCCGATGTTACCTTATGTAGTGGTAAACAATTAATAAAAATATCAAATATATCGAATTAGGGGTGGTTTGGGAGGTTTTGGAACTGACTTCGCAGTTGTAACTAACCCTTATTCGACCCTATCTCTCATTAGAGGAATTTTGAGGTCTAAAATGGGCCTCCTAAGGAAAATAATAAAATAATAGTTAAAATAATAAAATAATGTTTATTAATTTTGGAGGAAGAAAGAAAAAAAATTACTTTTTGTGTTCGTATTTTCGACATATCTCCCTGTGTTTTTACTCAAATTTTGATCGAGAGAGCTCATTGGATGCGGTATTTCTTGTTTTTGGGGTAGCGGGGTCTGTCAAAAGTATGAAGTGTGCGTACTCATTGGATGTAGAATCGAATTCTGCATCCAATGAGCTCTCCCGATCGAAATTTGAGTAAAAACACAGGGAGATATGGAGGTAGCCTTGCACAAGCTTGGTTTGTTTAGGATGAAAATGGGCAAAGAAACTGAGCCGCAACAGTATGTTGAGAAGAACAAATTTTTGAATCGGCTTGATGAGGCCTTCGGATTCATGTGCAGTCATATCTCCTGGGATCTTTTGTTCCACCTTGAGGGACTAAGGACTTCGAAGGAAGCTTGGGATAATCTTGAATCTTTGTTTGGAAAACAAGGTGAGCTTCGAGGGGATATTTTGGAGAATGAGCTCATTGCTCTACAACCCAACAGTTTTGAAACTATTCAACAATTCTTTAAATAATACAAGTCACTAGTATTGCAATGCAAACAATGTATATTAGAGAGGAAATATGAGCAACTTGTGCGATCAGTGCTGATCAAACTATCCCTAATTGGAAGATGCCTTCTCTAGATGATTTTGTTGAGTCCTTAATACATAAGAAATTACCATCCCCAAAATGTATCCTAAATAGGAAATGGATTAAAAAATCTATTAATATTTAATTAGTGTTTCTAGTCACACAATTAGTCAAAGGCCTATTTCGCCATTTTTTTCCGGTTTCACATGAACCAATGCAGAGTTTATCATGTGGTTTGATGCCGGGTTAACCAAAAATTTTCAAATCTTTGAAAGCATGTAATAATGGACAACTCCCTCCTATTTTACTATTTTCCAATTTCGCACAAAATGTTCGAGGAGAGGCTACTCACGGAGTACCTCTAGTTGAGAGGGAAGTTCATGATCTGCATGTTTACTGAATCTATCCTGGATGAACGAATTCAGTGAACCTAGAAACAATGAGGTGTATGATCAAATCAAATCAATGTGTAAGAATAATATTCAATTTTTTGTGCCCTAGGTTATATACTTTCATAAAGGTATTTTGTTTCATACCTGATTCTAACAGAGGAACTTTTTTTTTCCTATGAAAATAATAGAGTGTGAATCCTTGTATTAACGAATAGCACACAAAATTACATTGAGCACAACCAACACTTTTGATGTGCAAAGGTGAATTGAAATTCCACGCCTCTTGTAATACCTGTTAAATTGATTTTCTAATTTTTGTTGTGCAATTTTTGTTTATAAGCAGGCTATAAAGTTATATATTAGATACTATATATGTATAAGCAGAGTAATCAATTTTTTCCTTAATTTTTTGATGCAGAAATCTATTTGGACCATCTAGATGCAAATCTAAAACCTTGGTTGGAAGGAGAAAATAAATCGAAGGTTCTTACAAAATGGTAGTATTTATGTCGTATTTACATAAATTTTTACAAAAATGGATAGCATTTTTATATTATTAAAAAAAACCCAATGTCGAACACCTGATACATACACGCTAGTTTGTGAAGTAGAAAGAAGTTCAGTACAGAGAAATGGGTGTGCTGATCATTCCCATTCCCATACAGTAGATTCCCCAAATCCATGTCTTCTTCCATATGCATAATTACACTAGCTCAGCTGCGGTGATAACCTACAACCAGACGTCTGTAAAAAAAACCAAGCAGGAATGAGAGTGAGGGAAGGGTGCTTGTACACTCAGGTTGTATACACCACTGCACATGCAGTCCTGAGGCGTCCCATTTCCACAAGCCCCAATACATTCTAGAACATGGATGTATATGGGAATTAGGTCTACCCTTAAGGAAATGGGTCCTGCTCCACATAGCCATTCAAATCAAAGAACCTAACAGCCAATTCGACCTCTCTGTTGGCATTGCAATATGTCCCTTTGTATTTACATCAATGCTTATATAAATACTCTATTTTTCACTCTTGATTTCCATTTAAGATATCTCATGTGTAATCTGTGTAGGCCATATCCTTTAAATTTTTAGAGGGAATTTCATGATATGCATGTTTACCGAATATATCCTAGATTAATGAATTCAGTGAACTTGACAACAACCAGGTGTATGTTCAAATCAAATCAACTGGTAAGACTAATGTTCATTTTTTGTGCCTAAGGTTGTATACGTTCGAAAATGTATTTTGTTTCAGAATTGATTCTAATAGAGGAACTTTTTTTTTTCTTGTGTAAATAATAGAGAGTAAATCCATGTATTAACTATTAGCACACAAAATTACATCGATCTCAATCGACATTTTTGATCTGCAAAGGTGAATTGAAATTCCAGGCCTCTTATCATACCTGTTCAATTGATTTTCTAATTTTTTGTTGTGCAATTTTTGTTTATAAGAAGACTATAAATTTATATATTAGATACTGTATATGCAGAGTAATCATTTTTTTCATTATTTTTTTGATGCAGAAATCTGTTTGCACTATTTGGATGCAATTATGAAACCTTGGTTGGAAGGAGAAAAGAAATCGAAGGTTCTTACCAAAGGTTAGTATTTATGTTGTGTTTACATTATGCTTACATAAATACTCTATTTTTCACTCTTGCTTTCCATTTAATAGATCTCATGTGTAATATGTGTAGGCCATTTGGGTTTCCTTACATGTTTGTAGATTTATACTTTTTATAAATCTTAACATGTTCAAGACATGCCCTAATCCATTGCCACGTAAAGAGCGGAAGTCATTTTCGCTAGAGGTTGTGGAAGAAGATTTTAGAATACTTGCTAAAGAGGATGCTGAACGAAAAAAGAGACGACAATTGAAGCAACAATTGTCTACACAACGATGAAAGTCACGACAATTACATAGAATTGAAAAAAATGATTGTTGTAGTGACGACGATGATGATCAGATCCAACCTAATCGTAGGGGAATATCGTATCAACTATGAGGTCGTTCAACTCTGCAGTTTGTCATGGGCAAGGAACCAAATTTTGAAACAATTGCTCTTCTTGAAAGAGATAATGGTTCATAAGAAATCATTATCTGCAAAGTTATAGATGAGTCACATACATGAAACCTAGAGTTGACACGCTTGGATCCTTGTGGAGATGATCCAATTATTTATACTGTTGCTACCAATGACACATGGACACATTCAATGAACGATCTTATGCATGTTCAAATGGTGTATGCAGATGAAGTGTTAGAATAGTAGAGTCAAGCTAAACTAGTTAACCTATCTAAGAAACCAACAACATATCATAAAATATAAGAACAGGAAAAGAAAATGACAAGAGAACACCGATATACGTGGTTCATCCTAATCGGTTACATCCATAGGAAGGTAGTCTTCTATTATCTTGAGAATGTCTTCTCCAATCTTATAAGAGAGCAAAGCACAAATAACCCAAAGAATATAGATGATGTACAACAATGTCACAATAGTACCACTACTACATCAAGAATACATGATTGGTAGACTCACTTGACCCTATTATATACTAAGAGATGAGGAGGAATTATTCTCACATATTGCATGTGAGATAATATAATTCTCCAAAATAACATCTCTTAATACAATACCATGGAAAAATACTCTACACAAGTAAATACACCACCATATAACTATGGGTTAAATGTATTACTCTTGTACATAAGATTGTAGACAACTTCTGACATAATACAAAGACATTATTACCTTCCAAGGAATATAATATATTCCAACACTCCCCATTAATAATGGATGGGAGAAGTTCCCACACTAACACTAAGGAAGGAAGGAGTCATTATTGCTCCCCCTTGATGACAACTTCCAGAAGAACCAAAGCTAAAAAAGAAGAACACTTCGGCTGATGAAATTTTATGATGAACAAACACTTCTCACTAAATCATGAAAGTTCACACGAACTAGGTTGTACGATGAAATACCTGGAACAATAAAATGCTGAGAACATGTGACGTAATCGAATCGAAAGATGCCCAAATCAACACAAGAATCATCACAACCATACATGATAGCTAAAGAACTTTGATATAACATCCACACCAGTGTACAGATACCTTCTAACGACCAATACAATTGCGGATAGCAGACATTCTTCCAATCAAGGTGCAATATAAATATCCATAGAAGACCTCAAACATCGAAGAAACAAGACCCCAATGGTCTATACATAGAAAATGATATCATACGGATGAACATCATGAATTTAACAGTAGAAGATGGTGCTTCATTATTCCTGGAATAAGGTGAAAGCCTAAACAAAGAACTTATCTATACAAGAACTTTCAAGATTAAAGCATATAAAGATCATAAAACAAAATTGCTCATACAGAAATGAAAATGCTTATATACCAAAGGTTATAAAACATCATATAAAGGAATGGCAACAATATGATCAAATAAAACATTAACTTGCTCATTAAGGAAAATGAAGTTACTTTTACACATTAAGTGTCAGCCACAACATATAAATAGTGAGCCAAAGATTTCACTTAAATATATGAAAATTTAGTCATCAAGAAACTAATCTGAAGCATAGGTGCATTTCTTATTAGTATGAGGTTAATATGAAAGAGATGAATGCCCTGAAAATGTCAATGCTTCCATATAGGAACGTTAGAGACAAGTAGAAACAAGATAACCTCTCCAATCATAAGAATAATAATCTCATTGCAGCAAGAACAAGGTGCTCATGATAAATAGTTCAAGATTTAAATATTGCTCAAAGCTATATAACTATTGAGTAAAATATGATCGAAATAAACATGACATGAGATATAGATAAATCAAAATGTTTAATATGATCAACATATAACAAATTATGATCAACTCATGATATCACTTATAAAAAATTCTGAAATGACAAGTCACTAATGGTCTTAATCATGGGTTCATTTCTTGTTAACACTATGTAAATATGCAAGAGACGAAATGCCCTGGAAATGTCAATGCTTCCATATTGGAATGTTAGAGACATATAGCACATGAACTAGATACAATCTCTACAATACATTAAAAGAAACTATATACCAATTAAATAACTCACGACAAGCCAAAAAATATGATATCACATAGATTAAAAAAATGATTTTACTTAAGAATTTAATTGGCAAGAGCATATAATGATCATAAATATATTACTTATAAAATAATGAAATTGCTTTTACACAGAGGTCAACAATATCATATAAATAAAGTAAATAATGATCACTAGATAACACATATGAGATTGTTATTATAAAATTGTTTTTATAAACAAAACAAAGAAAAGAAAAAATTAATTATTAAGCATATTTAAACAATATTAAGCATTAGATGGTTTATGGCTATCATCATGACAAAATAATAGAGATCCATGTCATTAAAAGATGCCAATATTTCCATATAGAAATGTGAGACAAATATATAGCAAGAACAAGAAATAATATCTTAATAAACATGATTAGAAGCAAAACCTAAATGAAAAAAATGAATAACAGAAAACTTAAATACTTTATAGTACTGATCTGAATCTGCAAAAAACACAGTTAGAAAAATAGTAAAAGAAAGATAAACTTTTACTTACAACCTTTGAAAAAATGTGTCCAAAAAATACAGTCTTCTGTTCTGGTCACGTAGGTGGATCTAGAATGGCTTTTCCAATTCCAAAAACAGGTGATAATAAAAAAACCGGTAAGAAATGACCAAGGTATGGCCCTTTGTTATAACTGTTGTTTTTATTACCTAAAAGAGGCCCAAAAATGCCCAGTTTTTTTGTTTTGGTCACGTGGGTGGATTGAGAATGGCTGTTTTGATTCCAAAAACATGTTATAATAAAAAAATGGGTAAAAAATGACCACGTTACGGCCCTTTTGTATAACTATTGTTTTTATTAGTGAAAGGAAGCTAAAAATACCTAGTTTTTTGTTTTGGTTGCGTGGGGGGATCCAGAATGGTTGTTCCAATTCCAAAAACATGTTATCATAAAAAAATCCAGTAAGAAATGACCAAGTTACGACCCCTTTTTTATAACTTCCATTTTTATAATCAGAAGAAATATCTCTTTGAGGAGAGCCCCAAAATCATGTAGATCTACAGAAAAAACATCAAGAAACCCTTGAAAAAATTCTGCAAAAATATTACACAACAAGTTAGGGTTAGGGTAAAAAAGAAAAAATGCAGAAATATGCCAGAAAAAATGCAGAAATATGCCCAGATCTGAAGAGAAGCCTAATGGCTACTAAATAGAAAGCAAATCTACAACAAAATGACAATGCCAAAATGATCATCGTTATTGATTGAAAGCTATAAAAGGTACTAGATCATAGAAACCTACTCTGATACCATGTTAGAATAGTAGAGTCAAACTAAACTAGTTAACCTATCTAAGCAACCAACAACATATCATAAAAGATAAGAACATGAAAAGAAAAGGACAAGAGAACATCGATATATGTGGTTCACCCTAATGTGTTATGTCCATTTGAAGGTAGTCTTCTATTATCTCTAGAATGTCTTCTCCAATCTTACAAGAGAGCAAAGCACACATACCCCAAAGAATATAGATGATGTACAATAGTGTCACAATAGTACCACTACTACATCAATAATACATGATTTGTAGAGACTATGATTGACCCTATTATATACTAAGAGATGAGGAGGAATTACTCTCACATAT
The DNA here is from genome assembly GCA_001517045.1 of Pseudotsuga menziesii. Lineage (NCBI taxonomy): Eukaryota > Viridiplantae > Streptophyta > Pinopsida > Pinales > Pinaceae > Pseudotsuga > Pseudotsuga menziesii. Next base: position 467,933 of record LPNX010624798.1, read on the forward strand.
TGCACGTGGGATAATATAATTCTCCAAAATAACATCTCTTAATACCATCGACAAATACTCTACACAAGTAAATACACCACCATATAACTATGGGTTAACTGTATTTCTCTTTTACATAAGATTGTACACAACTTTCGACATAATACAAATACATAATTACCTTCCAAGGAATATAATATATTCCAAGAAGTGGCAATATTATGCTACACCATCCTTCACTTTGTGAAATAAAATCACAATTATCTTCAAGTGGGTCAGATGAAAATCATAAAAAACATTCCAATGCAGTCATCAAACAAGGGTTTTATATGGGACCTTCTTCAAATATGACTCTATTATTGACTCAAAATGGTCGTTTTGTGAATATTGGTAGAAAAAAATTCATTCAAATGGATGAGTTATTAGTGCACAACACAAATCCATTCGATTTTACCATAAAGGAGGGCATGTGTGTCCGTATTTATTATGACAATTTGCCTCGATTTTATGAATATTGATCATCGAAAATTCCATATCATGTAGAAATGTTGGATTGTTTAGTATATGTTTCCAGTAGTGGAACATTTTGTTGGGTAAGAATATTTAAAAATCATGTAGATATTTTTGGTAGAGGCCACTATGTTCTTGAAGGTGTGAATTTGCATCTGCATGAAGTGTTCTATATAAAACAAGGTCTATTGATACCACCTGAAAACATAGATGGTGAGTATACATATGTATCTTTTAATATTTATTTTTAAACTCATAAATGAAAGTTTTATTTATAGTATCTAATTTTATATTTTGTTGTGGTGTAGGCATTGTTGATATTTTCTTTACTGTGAGCTCTAATAAAAGGTGGGGAATGAGAACTCGAAAAGGGGAATCTTTTTTTGTCTCTTTGTTGTTACGAATGATGATAAGCACACCACTTTTCAACTTCTCGCAACAAAAGGTGACAGTGAAGTTGTGACTGCTAGATTAGCTACCTCTCCATAATATGGAACACAAAATGCATTGCCATCATATCTTGGAGTATTGCATCCCAATCGAGTGCATTGTCACAATATTCATCTTCTTTCCTACAAAGTTTTCAATCACATAAGGTCTCGAAACATTATAAACAGTGAATCTTATGTGGAAGTTCCTTGTTTAAATGAAAGTTTCATGGTTACTTTTGAACTAATTGCAATGCATTCTGTACCTCCTGCGATTGTAAAGAAGAATAATTCACTAGAGTTCATCATAGAAGACTATGAGAATCTTAAGGAGGAAGTTTTCTATACATGGGAAACCTTTTCTGATGGATATCAGCCAAGTTCAGGCTCAAGTGATCAGATTCAACCTGTTAGTAAATGGAGTGTGGGACCAAAATTTAGATTTCTATATTTCTATAATAGCCTGCAGCCTCGTGTACACGTACACTTTTCATGGAATTCACACTAATGGGACCCTGCCCATCGTTGTTATGGATTAGGGATGAAGAATGGTGTACCCCATTTGGACTTGTAAGCATTTTACTTTTCATTAATAAATTTTTATATTGTTTGGTGTAATCTATATGATGAATTATACTATTTAATACATATGAATTATGTATTTGTTGCATTCAATTATTTCTAGTTTTATTATTGTTCTGTTATTATTGGCTTTTTTTTACGAATAAAATTTTCTTTATATATGAAATTTGAAAGTTTGAAATGATAATATACATTTCCTAACTTGTGGGTTATTGTGAAGATGCTTCTATATTGTCTTCAAACTGTCCGAAAAACCTCTTATTATAGCCTTCTAGAATAATAAAAAACATGCCCCATGAGGATAAACACTTATAGGAAATAGAGTATAAATTTCCAGAAACAAAAACCTTACAATAGTAATATTTTCTAAAAATGAGCAGCTATGATCAAATTTGAAGGGCTATTTTTAATACCATTTTGAAGGGCATTTTGTTTTGTTTTCACGGGAAAAATTATTGTTCCTTGATATTCAATTGTGAATCAAAGAGAACATTACAAATAAATCCATTTGGTTCCACATTATAGTCATAAAGAGTGCTAAAATTTTATGAGTGTAGTAAAATATAACTGATTATGGGCCAATACTTACTATGTTCCCATATATAAAGTTCTCCTACTCAGACAAGTAGATACAAAGATCAATAGATAACAAAATAGCCCAATCTTCAAAATAGAGGGTGCACTTCCTCCGTCTACAAGTAATATCAACGATACAAAAAATTTAAGAATAACTGATTAAGGGAATATATTCATCAAACCCTTCAATGTTGAATATCTAAAAACAAATTACTTTAATTGAAAATATTAAATTAATTACATACTTCATTAAAAAAAGTTTGATAAAATGTTGCACTTTCAAATTTTAACAATGTTAAAAATAACCAACCACTTAGTTATGTATTGCACTGGAGATGATGATATGTCAATTCAATGTAAGTTTGTTACAATTGGTTTTCAAATAATTAAATGTTTAACTTTGTAGCTTTCGCATGCACGATGCAAATTGTTTGTTCTGCATTCACACTACAATGCAATTTCTATTCACTTGCAACTATGTGCAAAAAACCAACTAACAAACACTAAAACCCACCACTAAGAAGTTACTAAGAATATATTTCATCATTTGTAGTTGCATATACACTTTTCGGTATGGGTTTCACATTAAACTATCGTAGATATAGGAAAAATGCACATATTGATTGAACATTACACTTGTATTGCACATTAGAATCACATTAACTATATCAAAATATATGCATTGTCGAGAAATACTTACAATTTATAGTACAACAATATTAGTATGTACATAGACATCATGTGTACACCATATTATTCTAGAACTCTAGGATGCTTGGGAGGTTTTTGCAATTCCTCCTTTTTAGAATAAGAAAATTCTCTATAGCTTCTCTTTCCTTTTCCATAACCCTCCATTTCTATGGAAGCTTCATCATCCATATGTTGTAATTGTTTTTCTTTATCTTTTACTTTGTTTGCAAGACTTATCACTTTTGTATGCAATCTATCTTTTTCTTCTAGGAATTTCTTTAATATCTCTAAATTATTCTTATACTTCTTTGAATGCTCATCTTCTTTTCTTTTAAGATCCTTCTTCGGCCATATCAACTCAGATTCAACTGCAGTTAATTTTCTCCCGACCTCTTGTATCTCCTTCTTGAGTTCTTGTGACCTCAAATATGTATCAGATGGAGTATACAAAATTTCTTCTGCCACAAGTATCTCCTACAAATCTTTAATTTGGGATTTCATTTTTTGTATCTCACTATCACATCCCAAAGGTAGTGCTTTTCCCTTGTCCAATAGTTTTTGGTTAAGGTCTGTAATTTCGGCCTCTTTCTCCTCTATCTTCTTCTTCAATGTTGGATCTGATGATCCAAATGTAAACTCCACATCCTGGATTGTTGCAGCAACTTCATTAAAGGTCTTCTCTCGTTGTTGCAAGGACTTATCAAATTGGAGTAAGCTCTCCATAGTTACATCACCAAGTTTCGTACTAACAAAATGTTTTCGTGTGCAGTCCTTTCTACCCTTGAATTTGGATTGTTTTGGTGTGCTGACCTTTTTACCATTGACTCTTGATTCTTTTGGTGTACAGTCCTTTCTACCCTTGAATTTGTATTCTTTTAGCGTGCTAACCTTTTTACCCTTGAATCTTGATTATTTTGGTGGGCAAACCCATTCACCCTTGACTGTTGATTCTTTTCCTCTTCCATATATTTTAGTCTCGATAGTATTTGAAATCCTTTCAATTCTCTTAGTTATCAGCAACTCATTTTTCTTTTTAATTGTTTAATTCAAATTTTCCAATCTTCTTTCATATTTTGCAGCCTCATTTTGATGTTTAATCCAGTCATTTCTATGATTTTGTTTTCAAATTCATCCTTCAAAACAATAATAAGTGTTTCTTTCTGCTTCAATTCTTGCTAAAGTTCTGCTTCCTTACCAACTACAATCTTTAGTGGTGGCATGTTCAAAACTTTAGGCCTGTTTTTCAGCTCATTTTCAAGTCTCCCTATAGTTGCTTCATATTTTTTCTTTTGAGATTGAAACATGTCTTTGATTATGTCAAGTTTAGAAATCGATCCATCTAGAATTACGCTAAATTTATAACATTGATCCTCAATAATTTTATCCTTCTGGCCAATTATTTTTTCAGTTTCCACAATTTTTTTTTGTAAACTTGTAACATGATGTACGAAATCAAGAATTTGGACATCCTTGGTTCTGCACTATTCATGGCTAGCTGTGAAGGAATCCTCCCAAAAGGTAGATTTTTCTTTGAAATGCACCAATTTATCAAATAGAGGAAAAACAAATCTACCATCAAAAGAATATTTGGCATGAATCAGGTCTTCATCACTAGTCGGTGAACAGTCCATATCATTGTTGACAAATTCCTCCCATTGATCTACATTTACATTCCCATGCATTCCAGCCAAAGTTGTGACAACAACATCTTCTTCAGGGTGAAGTGAAGACATGTCATTTCCCACATATTCCATATTTTCCTAAAAAGGTTTTTCATGTACTGTTGATGTGGTGACAGTAGAAACTACTTCCACATTGTTCTTTAAATACGGTTGAGGTAATTCCTCATTTTTTTTGTTGTTCTTTAGGATTCATAATGTATGTTCTAATAAATTTTGACCCTACAACATTGGGTCAACATAAATCAATAATTGTTTGCAGTGTGTCGGGGTAACTGAACTTGACCCTCTTCATTTTACTATCTTGCAATGCAGAGTACAATTTCCTAGCCAATAGATGAGAGACATCTATGGCCATGTATGGAAACCCAGTGTATGGCTAGCTTCATGCAATCACCCAAAATATTATGCCTCTTGTGGTGATTCATAATGGTCCTAAGGATAATATGAATCGAGGTTTTGTATATTCCTTGAGGAACATCTTCCGTTTTTAGACCATTCATGGGAAGAACTACCCATTTCCCACAAATTTTACTAGCCATCTGAATCTTTTCTAGCTTGGGGGTTTTCCACAAGTTTAACATTGCCCCCCCACTACGTGGAATTTTGGTTTCTCTTGCAACCAAATCAGGGTCTAGATGAATCCTCTTCCCAAAAATTTGCAATTCCATGGCCCCATGATCATAACTATAGATGGCATCATCTATATCCTCATTTTGGAAATTAAACTGTCCAAAAATAAACCTATGCACTCCTACTCTTAAAAGGATATTTAACATACCAATTTTCCCTATGGTTGTATCACTCAATCCATCAGCATTCTCTTGGAATTTTTTCACCATGAACCGTTCAACCTAGGGCCGCCCCCCGCTTCTACTGATGTCATGGTAGAGAAGGCCCCTGTGTTTTTTTCCATGGTGCAAGACACCCTTCTTTCATCTACTGCCATGGTACACGATGACCCTATTTCAATTGCGGTCATGGTTGTTTTGGTTTAGAATTGGAATTGTGAAAAACAACCTTGGTTCGCTGCAATCTTGAATTCTGTCCACTTACCAAACCCCTGGTTGGGATATGCACGCTAAGGAATGCACACTTAGGAATGCATGCAAATGAGGTTTTTTTAAATTGATTTCACATACATTTCTTTTCCACAATTTTAGGTATATTGGGTTATGACATCAATGTCCCTATATAATATGAAATGATTATTTTTTATAAAATACATAAACTTATCCAAAGAATGATACATTTTATGAAGTGAATATTATGTTTATAATACCAATACATACACTCAATATATTTATAAAATGGCTAAGAAAAATGTGTATATAAAATGGATAAATAATTCCTTACATTTTTTTCTTCTTCAAATTAAACCATTCAATTGGACTTCATCATGAGGCCTATGCATGTCTTATAGGAAAATTTAAAATTCTTGTAGACCAGGATATTTTCAGGCTTAAAAAATAAAATATAATAGTTGGCATTTTAACAGTCTTAATGTACATTAGTGACTTGTAGAAAATCCATATTAATCTCATGCTAGATTGAGAGATCCATATTTTTGAACATGCTTCTCTTCATTCATCCATATGATGACTACAATTCTTTGCAAATTCTTAACTCATCACATGTTTTTTTCACCATTTCGCATACAATGTTGTTTTATGACCAGCTTCATCTTTTGTCCTTTTTCTTTCTTGTCTCTTTGTTATTTGAACAACACCCTGTTTTACATGATTCTCAGTTGCCATCATTTCAATGCCAACAATTGTCCCTTGAATATTGTTTTTCAACACTTTGCTCAACGCCATTCATTGAGGATGGAACACGCATTCTATTTTGATTCATGGCTTTTGTCATTGGCATATCAACACTAGTTACGCCACTCAATTCTAGTATTTTAACAATACTCACTGTCTCATTTCTTGAGCATGAAAAATATGCTTTACTATAATTTTCAGTTTCCTTCATAGGTGTGTCAACAACTGGAAATTGCATTTCTTGGGTTAGACTGGTCTGCAATGCCTCATTTCTAGAGAATGAAACACCCAAAATGTGATTGTTACTGCCATCAAGCATGAATGGGGTATCATAAACTACTTCCCCTTGCATTTGTTTTGATTGATCACTTCGATTTAACTCACTTCCTCAGATCAGTGAGATAGACACAGCCAGGGATCAAGGAAAATATGTACCTTCAAGCACAAATCAACTACATTGACAAAGACATAATGATATATAATAAATTGAATGAACATAACACTCACTAGTGGAGGGAAAGACATGATGTTGTTTTTTTGTTTTAGCACCATTTTTTCTTGTTCTTTCCAAAGTGATGCGATTCACGATAAGTTTCTTCACCTTATTTTCTGATTGGACTTGATCTTGGAAGATATTTATTGAACTGCGAGGACATATTAATAATTAATGAACACACACATTATGGCTCCTCACACTATAAAATGAAAATTGAATTAGATACAATTTAAAATTAGGACATACTTACTGTTGGTGGTGCAATCAATGATTTCTTATATTTTTTTACCCATGAGTCAAATAGTCATTTCACTTGTTGACTAGTGACACTAGGAAAACAAGATGCCAATTGTGTTGCAATTTCCTCATTCTATGGATTTCTTCTCAGATTCAACACGAAGTTGACTTCTAATATTTGAAGGAAATAATCTTCTTTGTCTAAACTTTTGGAAAGTACCTTCTGATCTCATAAAAAGATTGAAAATTTGTCCTCTTATCTCATTTACAAGACACTTTCTGTCATGTTCAAATGTGCCTCTATTCTTCTTAGCAACTCCTCTTCCTCCTCCTTGGTTGCTATTCAAAATTTTCATTTCTCTATGCTTACGCTCCATTACGTCATTCCTTAATCATCTTAAAGTATAAGGATGCATAGAACGAGTCATATCAAGAGCATGTGCCCCTTGGACATGTATATAAGGAACCATATCATCTCCTAAACAACAACAAGACAACCAAAGCTACTCACTAGATAGGATTTCAATTCTGCAATGATAATGGCTCAAATGTTTATCATGAATGAAATGATATCACTATTCAAAAAATTTAATATGATGACACTAATAGAATGAATTTACATATGTTTTCTCATATGCATATGCATCATCCCCTCTACGCCCTTGCAGTTGCAACATGTGGAATTCTTTATAACACTTCTGCATCCTCACCAACTTGTTATACTTCTCTTCATCTGGTAGGCCTTCAATAACCTAGAAACAAGACATAAGTTTCAATGCATATTATTATATACTAAGTTTTATGTTAAAAATGAATAAAGCTGAGAGCCATTCTACATTAGTCAAAAAAATAATGACACCATCATTTATTATTAGTCAAGGCCCACATAAAGAATAATTGATATGTTAACATAATTATTAAACCCTTAAATCTCCTTCATGTCGAATGAGGATCTTGTCTTATGCCGATCCATCTAATTTCCCATAGTTAAGATCCTTGTACTCTCGGATTTTATGATGGTATGGTTCGCTTGTCTTACATGGAACACCTATTTTCTCCATCTCCTCCCAAATTCTAACAAATTTTGTTGTCTCAGTGCCTCTAGCTGGATGAACCTTGTTATAATCTTGTGCAATTCTTTTAATTTTATGAAACATCTTCAAAACAGTTCTAATCCTAGCATGGAGAGTAGGATATACAAGCTTGGACATTCTGTCAAGAGTCAATTGTAATTGGTATCACATGTTTCAGTGGGTATGAGTTAGTGCAAAATTAAGAAGCTTAATTTATAGTTAAGAATTAATTATGAAATTGTGTACCTTTTCATCATTTTTTCTATCCACGGGATAGTTCTTCACAATATTCATTTTTATACAAGATACGTTTGGTTGAATGTTTAGAATACGTTAATCTAACTTTTTAACCCATCCTTTTCTTGGTTTGAAAGTTGGATTCAACTCCTGACATTTTAGAACATAGTAAGATTAAGAAAGTAATGAAAAAATGTAAACATAAATTTCAATACTTATAATAAATATGCATAGATTACCAAGAGCAAGTTTGATGACATTGCATAAAATTCAGAAACAATACATATAGTATCTCCTTCTGCAATTTTAATTTCATTTATAACCATGTGTATACTTTTTTATGGCATGTGCACACCAAGGACACAAATTATTTCCCATTGGAGAAACACTATTGTTGCATAGTAAACTGCATATTTCCACTAGATCATGACACTCAAACAAATTAATTTTCACTTCCCTTCCATCTATCATCTTGATGCCATCTTGTGAAATCTTGTTCAACTGTTCCATTAAGTTCTCTTCTTTTCCATCCCATTTTCCAAGGCTTACACAAGACATCAAGCCATTATCTTCTAGTAGCTCAAACAATATCTCACATACCTTCCTCCCTCTATCATAATGTACACGAGAATCAATACCAAGTTTGAAAGAAACTTCATTGACTATACTTATAGACCTCTTTTCATATGATTCAACCATGGAGCAAGCATATGACTTTACTTCCTTGACTCGAACTCCATATGTGAAACCATCAGTTCTCTCCCAACCCAGATCAATATCCCCATATTCTTTGCTCCACTTTTTCATTTCTCTACAAACCGATGTTGCATTAACCCCCTTTAGTATACCATGAGAGTCAATCTGCTTCATACATTGCAAACTCTTATGAGTCATACTTGCTTCAATAAATACTAAATCCATGTTCCTAGGCATAAAATCCTTACGAATCTCCACCACAATAATTGATCAAATTTTATTAAGATTTCAATCTAGGTGCTCAATAACATCTTCAATTTTAGACTCTTCATTATAGGTTTTGTTGATGAAGTACCCAATTCCAGCAATAATGTCATTTTCATCCACATATTGGAGTGATTTTCCAGAAAACCATCTCCCAATTTCTTTAAATATTGACTTCCCCTATTTTTGTCTGCGGTTAAACCATCCTAACCACTTCTTAAGACTCAATAAGGATGTCCTTAAGTGATTTCCCATGACCTTCTCTGAGAATGTGTAGTTCCATTTGTTGAACACCCTTCAGGAATTTCTGTTGCAACTCTTCCAACTGTACAATTTTGGTTTCTTGTAGTTGTATCTCTATCCACATGTTCATGAAATGGATTTATTTCAGTTGTTTCATGTCTTCTATTTTTATCCAAGTTATCAAGGGATCCATGCTCCAATTTTTTCCCATTGGGTTATACACTTCCATTCCTTTCAACAGTAATTGAAGTCAAGCGTTCCCTAGCTTGTTGAGGAACACAACCTTCAACGCTTCGATTAGAATGATTTGTAATAACAACATCATCAATCACAGATCTTTGAGGGAAAAGTGTGGCCTCATTCCGCAAAAAGGAGTTCATTCAACTGTGGTACATATTTGCATTCAACCAAAACAAAGTTCATTGTAGTGGAAACAAGAATAGGATCTTCTCTTTGAGGGAGGTTTGGGATAGTCACATTATGTGAAATAGGATTAATTCTATGGTAAACAATTCTATCTTGAACATTGTCATTCCCTGCAACTATATTTGGATTCAAAGGCTACCTTTTTTGTTGAGCAACAAAACCTTCAACACTTTGATTAGACTTATTTGTAACAACAACATCATCAATCACATATCTTTGAGGGAAAAGTGTGGCCTTATTCTACAAAACAGAGTTCATTCCACTGTGGTACATATTTGCATTATAAAAACAAAGTTCATTGTAGTGGAAGCAGGAATATGATCTATTATTTGAGGGAGGTTTGGGATAGCCACATTTTGTGAAATATGATTAATTCCATGGTAAACAATTCTATCTTGAACATTGTCATTCCCTGCAACTATATTTGGAGTCAAACGATGCCTTTTTTGTTGAGCAAAAAAACCTTTACCACTTTGATTAGATTGATTTGTAACAACATCATCATCAATGACATATCTTTGAAGGAAAAGTGTATCCTTATTCTGGAAAATGGAGTTAATTCCGTTGTGGTGCATATTTGCATAATCCAAACTAGATTTCATTATAATGGCAGAAGGAATAACATGTGTTCTTTGAGGGAAGTATGGGACATTCACATGTAGTAAAAGAGGAATAATTATATGGTAAATATTTCTATCACGGTACATTGCAATTCCCTGCAACTGTAATTGGAGTCAAAGCATGCCTTTGTTGTTGAGCAATACAACCTTCGACACTTTGATCATATATATTTATAACATAAGAAGCATTCAATGACTGATATTTGAGTCAAATGAGGTTGTAAATTGGCCACATGATTGCTTGATGATTAAGGGAAATTTCTGGTTTCATTCCATGGTATGTAATTCTCATTTCTAAATCCTTGTGATTGTCCATGACCAACACAATTATCAGTCTTTTTTCCTTTAACATGAATGAATTGAGGGACAATGTCACACGGTTCCAAAGTTGGAATATTAGAGTAAGAAAAACCATTACGTCGACCTCTTTTTCAAGGAATATTTTGTTGAGATGTCTCATTTCAATGATCCATTGATGAGTTACCTTGCAGAACAAAAAAACATTCAATATTAGGGATAGAAGTTAAAAAAATTTATAAAGGAGAAAGTATCAGGTAAAAAATTGGAAAAATTAAAATGCTAAAAGGGGAGGAATAATAATAAAAAACACTCTCCTATTTTATCCATTGAATTTGACAAAGAAATCAGGCATGTGTGTGCATTTTACTAAAGCAAGGCAATTTTGGATAGATTCACTCAAATGCACGCCCAACCTACATTACAAAGTCAAATTCACTGATTCAAACTACAGAGTGTCTCTTCAGGCTAAAAAACATAAATAATCTTTCAAAGTTTAAATTTTAGACATAAAAACTCATCCTCTGCAAGGAAACTCCAAATTTATGTGTTTTCCACATGGTAAAATTCAGGGTTCAATCCCTCGAGGAAATGCACAAATTGGCCTGCATTTCATGTTACATTGAATAAATAACACTATAACATAGACATACCAACACTTTCTACAAACTCTTGTACTTATTTATGTAAATTGTATGCTCTACAGTAAAATCCAAGTCATCCAAAACAACAATTGATAGTATTTGCCATTTTTTCATGGCCATAACTAAAAATGCACACCAATGCCAATCAAAGTACACTCTAGCTATGAAATTTGGAATTTGGAATATATATACATTTCAAAGCCTAATTATACATGAATAATTTCTTGTAGTATTGTTGCAAAGATATTATTCACACTTGTAAATTTTTTGACTAAATGCACACCAAAAGAAAACTATGTCTGCTTGGAGAAATATTCTAAAGGGGAAAATTTCAGGAAAAAAATTTGGAAATATTAAACTTCTAAAAGGTGAGGAATAATAAAAAAACACTCTCCTATTTTATTTATTGAATTTGACAAAGAAATCAGGCGTGTGCATGTATTTTATTGAAGCAATACAATTTTGGATAGCTTCACTCAAATGCACACCCAACCTGCATTACAAAGCCAAATTCACTGATTCAAACTACAGAGTGTCTGTTAAGGCATAAAAAACCTAAATAAGCTTTCAAAGTTTAAATTTTAGACATAAAAACTTATGATTTGTAAGGAAACTCCAAAGTTATGTGGTTTCCACATGTTAAAAATCAGGGTTCAATCCCTCGAGGAAATGCACAAATTGGCTTGCATTTCATGTTATATTGAATAAATAACACTATAATATAGACATACCAACCTTTTATGCAAACTCTTGTACTCATTTCTATAAATTGTATGATTTACAGTAAAATCCAAGTCATCCAAAACAACAATTGATAGTATTTACCAATTTTTCATGGCCATAACTAAAAATGTACACCAATGTCAATCGAAGTACACTCCAGGTTTGAAATTTGGAATTTGGAATATATACACATCTATGAGCCTAATTATCCATGAATAAGTTCTAATATTTTTGTAGAGCTATTATTCACACTTGTAAACTTTTTTGACTAAATGCACACCAAAGGAAAACTATGCATGCTTGAAGAAACATTCTAAAGGGGAAAGTTTCAGGTAAAAAATTGGAAATATTAAACTTCTAAAAGGTGAGGAATAATAAAAAAAAGCTCTCCTATTTTATTCATTGAATTTGACAAAGAAATCAGGCATGTGCATGCATTTTACTGAGGCAAGGAAATGTTGGATAACTTCACTCAAATGCACGCCCAACTTGCATTACAAAGCCAAATTCATTGATTCAAACTACAGTGTCTTTTCAGGCATAAAAACCTAAATAAGCTTTCAAAGTTTAAATTCTAGACATAAAAATTTATGCTCTACAAGAAAACTCCAAATTTATGTGTTTTCCACATGGTAAAAATCAGGGTTCAGTCCCTCGAGGAAATGCACACATTGTTGGGTAAAATGTTCACTAATTAATTTACCTTCAATTTAAATATCAACCTGGACACGTAAAATTTGAGTTACTACACTATATGTGCAGGGTAAAATGGTTTCAAGCTCATGCCTAGGGTAACTTTAATCTACTCACACACAAATGTAATTCCTAAAATGAACTATTCTACTGAACAACCAAGATCTAAAACTGTTAAACCTAATCTAGGAAAAGAAATCGATCCTTTAAGTGCTATTTACAATCCAAAGGTATACCAAATTTAACAAAAGCAATTTCAAACCATACTCAATGTTAACCTATTTCTCAAAAGAACAACCAAGCAATCAAGTATTTTCAAAGAAAGAAATCTTACTGCAAAAAGAGAACTTCAAACTTGCCTATTGATGAAATAATATTTGATCAATCTTTGATACCTTACACAACTTCACCATGGCTTCTACCTCTGCTCTGTATATACTAGACTTCTAAAATTGTTTTACCATCAGAGGAAAATCTATCACAAATTGAAAACTTATTACTTTGAATATTATCGAGCCTTACTTCATACCAATGTTATCATTCACAAAACGCCTACCATACTGAATTTTCCTTTTTAATAAGAAGCAATACCCTATGATCATGAAAATGAATTGGAAATGTTTAAACAAAACTTTGTTTTAATTCAATTCGAGCAATCTACAAGATTTAGCATTAGGTTTTGAATTCAATCTATAGTTATAAATGATTGAATAACAGAAATCGAAACACACTGGCAACGACACACTGCCAAATATCAATAAACCGTAACTTCTTCTCTCTGATTTCTTTTGACTTTCTTGAGATCTTGAAATAAGCAGTACATGATCAAAACCTTCTACAACAAGTATGAAGATGCTATTTGATAAATCCTATGAATGTTATAAGCTCTAAAAACCTTTATGGACTCTATAAACTCTGCCAATTCTTTAAACTCTAAAAATTCTGCAAATCCTTGAAATGCTTAAAAAACTTTGTAAACCCTGTGAATTATGGAAACCCTAAATAAGAAATTTAACCCTTCAATCCTCAATACTACAGCCTGACCTAGTTCTGAAAATGAAAGAAGAGAGAATTTAAGTCTGGCATATTCAACTACTCTTGTTATTATTTAAACCCACAGTTCACTAAATCAAATCCACAACTAAAACTAAAATTACCCAATCCTGTTAACATACATTCAAAACTAATTCAACACAAGCATCAATATATTTTCAATCACGAATCTATAAATCTTACCAGCATACATATATATGAATAACAATATCAAAAAGAAATGACACAAACTTGCTTACAGTAGTGAAGAGAAAACAAAACTACACATAAACAACCAGAGTTGAAGGTGGGCCCGTCCTTCAACACCTCTATATCTGAAATTGAAGCTTTAAGAAAGAAAATGTAGTAGTTGATCAATTAGTTAAAAAATAGAGTTTTACAGTATATTATCTCCTCTCTCATCCTTCTAAGGCTTTATTTATACATGAATAGATGGATAAGATCCATCCCAAAAATCAGAAATTCGTGCAACCACCCAGAAAACGACCAACACCAAAATATTGAAAAACCACGTCTGTTCCAGAAAGAATTTTTCGACATTCGTTCAAAAATTCTAAAAATTTCCCACGAATAGGGGTAAACAGGGCCATTTATGAAGTGGGTTTTGAACCATTTTGAATAATTCCCCACCGATTGCTCAGAAATTGAGCCCAAAATCAGGTTCCTGATTAATGACAGGAATGCCATTGCCAGATTGCTTGAGATTAAGGCCACAACTTTTGGAGGAAACATAGCATTTGAATGATGATTGATAGCTCATAATCCATATTTAAATGACCAAGCATAAAATCCATGCGTAATTTTGGACAAATGAATCCCCCAAATATATGAACCAATCAATACATGCTTAGTGAGTGCCGGAACAGGCGTTAGATCGAGCCACCAGAAAAACAACTGCGTGGGAAACAAGATTTTGACAAATGATCAGCATTTAATCAAAAGCTAAAGTTTCAGTTATGAATTGAAATCCATCAAAATGATAAATAAAGTGATAAAAATTTCAAAAATTTACCTATTTAAAGCATCTTGGGATGTTGTCCTTGAAAATACATATTCAAACACAAAATACAAAAAAATAGAGTCAAATATACTTGATCCCATATAGCTTCAAACTAGGAATAGGGTGGTAGACAAGCAAAAAAAGGAGGTCATCACACATTGGACTGCATTTCATGTTATATTGAATAAATAGCACTATAATATAGACATACCAACCTTTTCTAGAAACTCTTGCACTAATTTCTATAAATTGTATGATCTACAGTAAAATCCAAGCCATCCAAAACAACAATTGATAGTATTTGCCATTTTTTCATGCCCAAAACTAAAAGTGCATGCCAATGCCAATCGAAGTACACTCTAGGTATGAAATTTGGAATTTGGAATATATACAAATATTTGAGCCTAATTATCCCCAAATAAGTTCTTCTAATATTGTTGCAAAGCTATTATTCACACTTGTAAACTTTTTGACTGAATACACACCAAAGGAAAACTACGCCTGCTTGGAGAAACATTCTAAAGGGAAAGTTTCAGGTAAAAAAATGGAAATATCAAAATTCTAAAAGGTGAGGAATAATAAAAAAATCAGTCTCCTATTTTATTCATTGAATTTGGCAAAGAAATCAGGCATGTGCATGCATTTTACTAAAGTAAGGAGATTTTGGATAGCTTCACTCAAATGCACGCCCAACCTACATTTCAAAGACAAATTCATTGATTCAAACTACAGAGTGTCTGTTCAGGCATAAAAACCTAAATAAGCTTTTAAATTTTAAATTTTAGACATAAAAATTTATGCTCTGCAAGGAAACTCCAAATTTATGTGTTTTTTGCATGGTAAAATCAGGGTTGAGTCCCTCGAGGAAATGCACACATTGGCCTGCATTTCATGTTATAATGAATAAATAGCACTATAACATAGACATACCAACCTTTTTTGCAAACTCTTGTACTTATTTATGTAAATTGTATGATCTACAGTAAAATCCAAGTCATCCAAAACAACAATTGATAGTATTTGCCAATTTTTCATGGCCATAACTAAAAATGCACACCAATGCTAATCGAAGTACACTCTAGGTATAAAATTTGGAATTTGGAATATATACACATATCTAAGCCTAATTATCCATGAATAAGTTCATCAAATATTGTTTCAAAGTTATTATTCACACTTGTAAACTTTTGACTAAATGCACACCAAAGGAAAACTATGCATTCTTTGAGAAACATTCTAAAGGGAAACGTTTTAGATAAAAAAAAATTGGAAATATTAAACTTCTAAATTGTGAGGAATAAGAAAAAAACATTCTCCTATTTTATTCATTGAATTTGACAAACAATTCAGGCATGTGCGTGGATTTTACTAAAGCAAGGCAATTTTGGATAACTTCACTCAAATGCATGCCCAGCTTGCATTACAAGGCCAAATTCACCGATTTAAACTATAGAGTGTTTGTTCAGGCATAAAAAACCTAAATAAGCTTTCAAAGTTCAAATTTTATACATAAAAACTGATGCTCTGCAAGGAAACTTCAAATTTATGTGTTTTCCACATGGTAAAAATCAGGCTTGAGTCCCTCGGGGAAATGCACACATTGGCCTTCATTTCATGTTATATTGAATAAATATCACTATAACATAGACATATCAACCTTTTCTAGAAACTCTTGTACTCATTCCTGTAAATTGTATGATCTACACTAAAATCCAAGTCATTCAAAATAACAATTGATAGTATTTGCCAATTTTTCATGGCCATAACTTAAAATGCACACCAATGCCAATCGAAGTACACTCTAGGTAAGAAATTTGGAATTTGGCATATATACACATTTATGAGCCTAATTCTCCATGAATAATTTCTTCTAATATTACTACAAATCTATTATTCACACTTGTAAACTTTTTGACTAAATACACACCAAAGGAAAATTATGCCTGCTTCAAGAAACATTCTAAAAGGAAAAGTTTCAGGTAAAAAATTGGAAATATTAAACTTCTAAAAGGTGAGAAATAATAAAAAAAACACTCTCCTATTTTATTCATTGAATTTGACAAATAAATCAGGCATGTGCATGCATTTTACTGTGATTTTACTGAAGTAAGGAAATTTTGGATAGCTTCACTCAAATGCACATCCAGCCTGAATTACAAAGACAAATTCAATGATTCAAACTACAGAGTGTCTGTTCAGGAATAAAAAACCTTAATAATATTTCAAAGTTTAAATTTTAGACATAAAAACTTATTCTCTGCAAGGAAACTCCAAATTTATGTGTTTTCCACATGGTAAAAGTAATGGTTGAGTCCCTCGAGGAAATGCACACATTTCCTGCATTTCATGTTATATTGAATAAACAGAACTCTAACATAGACATACTAACCATTTCTACAAACTCTTGTACTTATTTCTGTAAATTGTATGATCTACAGTAAAATCCAAGTCATCCAAAACAACAATTGATAGTATTTGCCAATTTTTCATGGCCAGAACTAAAAATGTACACCAATGCCAATCAAAGTACACTCTAGGTATGAAATTTGGAATTTGGTATATATACACATATCTGAGCTTAATTATATATGAATAAGTTCTTCTAATATTGTTGCAAAGTTATTATTCACACTTGTAAACTTTTTGAGTAAATGCACACCAAAGGAAAACTATGTCTGCTTGGAGAAACATTCTAAAGGGGAAAGTTTCAGTTAAAAAATTGGAAATATTAAACTTCTAAAAGGTGAGGAATAAAAAAAAACACTCTCCTATTTTATTCATTGAATTTGACAAAGAAATCAGGCATGTGCGTGTGGTTTACTAAATCAAGGAAATTTTGGATATCTTCACTCAAATGCACGACCAACCTACATTACAAAGCCAAATTAAATTCCTCAAACTACAAAGTATCCTTTTAGGCATAAAAAACCTAAATAAGCTTTCAAATTTCAAATTCTAGACAAAAAATTATGCATTGCAAGGAAACTCAAAATTTATGTGTTTTCCACACGGTAAAAATCAGGGTTGAGTCCCTCGAGAAAATGCACACATTGATCTACATTTCATGTTATATTGAATAAATAAGAGAATACCATAGACATATCAACCTTTTCTAAAAATTCTTGTACTCATTTCTGTAAATTGTATGATCTACAGTAAAATCCAAGTCATCCAAAATAACAATTGATAGTATTTTCCAATTTTTCATGGCCAGAACTAAAATGCACACCAATTCCAATCGAAGTGCACTCTAGGTATGAAATTTGGAATTTGGCATATATACACATTTCTGAGCCTAATTATCCATGAATAAGTTCTTCTAATATTGTTGCAAAGCTATTATTCACACTTGTAAACTTTTTAGCAAAATGCACACCAAAGTAAAACTATGCCTACTTGGAGAAACATTCTAAAGGGAAAATTTCAAGGCAAAAAATTGGAAATATTAAACTTCTAAAAGGTGAGGAATAAAAAAAAAACACCCTCTTATTTTATTCATTGAATTTGTCAAAGAAATCAGGCATGTGCGCACATTTTATTGAATAAAGTCAATTTTGGATAGCTTCATCTAAATGCACTCCCAACATGCATTACAAAGCCAAATTCACTAATTCAAACTAAAGAGTGTTTGTTCAGGAATACACAAACTTTAATAGAACAGTATAGTTTTAATTTCAGACATAAAAACTTTTATTGTGAAATAAGAATGCATCTGAAATGAGAACATAATAACTGTAAATGTTGGTTTCTTGTTCATGGGCATTATAGTTTCTCTAGTAAATCTTGTATTTATAGAATTATGGCATGTCAGGGACAACTTAGAAAAGACATTGAATTGGATAGTTGTTTGGAAACTAGTCTCATGGCTATGCAAGTTTGTATCATCTGTATCTTTTTTATTATAATATAAATCATCATCATTTCTTACTGAAATAAATAAATGAGAACATAACAGAGATAATACAAAAATATATCGAGATTGATACTCTATATCTATAGAATGTTGCTATATACACAATATCTAAAGCATAGGGTAGTTCTATTTTGATTGTATATATATATATATATTGATTGTAGACAGGTTTTAGACATAGTAACTAAATGGAAGGAAGCACTCTAAAAATATGCCAATATAGAGTGTGAAGTTCAACTGGCTAGGTTAAAGGGTTTCTACCTACAAATACTATATTCTTAAATTACTGTTTTTTTGTCTAACAACTTGCTTCTTTCTCCTATCAAACAAAAATGAGTACAACATCACAAATGAATCTGGTTTTGAAGAGGTGAAACATGCGACCGATTAATATAGAGCAGACCAAAATATGTACTGAATAGATAGGGAAATGTATGCAATGCTCTACAAAATTTTGATAGAAGTTTTCATGAGCCCGGCTTTATAGTTGTTTGCTAGAATTGTCATTATACCCCGCATAAAATAATGACATAATTGGCATGTTATAATCTTGTGATCTTATCGGCATTATATAATCTCATGATCTAGTCTGCATTTGATATATCCTGTATGATCCAATCTCGCATGTTATATCTGCATATTATATACTTCAACAGATTTTGTTACTCCTTTTGGCATGTAAACAAATTATTGAATATAAAGTTCACAGTCTATAGACTTTACATTCATGGAAAGGGGGAACCATGCAAATCATAGAAGGAGGACACGGCGACGAGTGACCAAGGGTGCCCAACTTAAGAAGACATCGTTAGATGAGGAAATAAACTAGGATGAAAATACAAACACCAATTCTGCAAACCATAACCACGCAGAGGAAGTTGGCGCCCCTCCACCATCAACAACAGTGCAGGGAGTTGGATCAAGCAAGAAGATCAGTGATATGAGGGGTTGGACAAAATAGGACATGGTTAAGGTAATTGACAATGTAGAATTCAATGGATATTATGTCAGAGAAACTGTAAAGAATTATGGGATTGCACCTACATCAATGCATTATTGGATAAATGGTTTAACTCACATGGAGAGGAAAGGACCTATAACATTGTTAATTGAACAAGAGGAGAAAGAAGTGGTTGCTTGGTGTAAGGAGACGACTGATTAAAACTACAGAGTGTCTGATCAGTCATTAAAAACCTAATTTCAGACATAAAAACCTCTGTTGTGAAATAAGAATGCATCCAACATTTGAAATGAGAATACAACAACTATAAATGTTGGTTTCTTTTTCATGAGAAGTATAGTTTCTCTAGTAAATCTTGTATTTATAGAATTATGGCATCACAAGGACAAATATGAAAAGAGGTTTAATTGGAAGTTGTTTGGAAACCAGTCTCATGGCTCTACAAGTTTGTATCATCTATATCTTTTTTATTATAATATAAATCATCATCCTTCCTTACAGAAATAAATAAATGAGAACATAATAGATATAATACATTCCCAGTAAAAAAATAGTAGGGATGTTGCACTACTTATTAGGCATGGAGGTGTGGCAGAGTGTGGATGGAATTTTTCTTGGTCAAGGAAAGTATGCAGTGGATATTCTAAAAATATTCAGAATGCTGGACTGCAAGACGATAGCCACACATATGGAATCGAACCTAAAGATTCTATGTGATGCTTCATCAGAGTCAGTTGATGCCATGATGTATCGTCAAATCATTTGATCATTGATGTACCTAAAGATTACAAGACCGGACATACACTTTGTTGTGAACACCCAGATTTAGTTCCTGAGGGATTTGAGACATGCTCACCTGGTTGTTGTAAAGCATGTATTGAGGTACCTAAAGGGTATAATGGATTATGGGCTCAAGTATGATGTGAAGCAAAAGATTAACCTGCATGGTTATGTTGATTCAGATTGGGCAGGTAGCTCCACTGATAGGAAGAATACTTCGGGTTGTTGCTTCAGTCTGGGATCCGATATGATCTCCTAGTTTAGCAAGAAGCAGTTCTGTGTGGTGCTGAGTACAACCGAGGGAGAGTATGTTGCCACTTGCTCATCTAGTTGTGAGGAAGTATGGCTGCGGAAGCTAATGTATAATTTGTTTGATCTCCAGTTAGAAGAGACTTCTATATTATGTAACAACCAGAGTTATGTGAAGTTTTCGGAGAACACGGTGTTCCATGAAAAGTTGAAGCACATCGAGATCAAGTTACACTATATTTGGGATATGGTGCAGAGAGGAGAAATGAATCTCCAGTACATGGAAACAAATGAGAAAATACCTGATGTATTAACCAAGGATCTATCCAGAGTGAATTTTAAGTACTTTAGAGAAATACTTTGTGTGATCCAGAGTGAGACCCCTCGAAAGAGGGAGTAACAAGTTCTAGCATAGTAAGAGTTGCAGGTTGTTTAGCAATGTAAAATATCCTGCCATGCTCCTATGCTAGAGATGATGAGAGACCAGAAGACACAGATGCATGATATCTCACATGGGAAAAGAGATAGGTTGTTTGAGAGGAAAATATCCTGGAATAGGACACAGGTTTCGCGGATGTAATCAGTCTTGTAGGTTGTCCTCAGATGTAATCAGTCATAGTGAAGGTCACAGGTTATCCTTGGACGTAATCAGTACTGGTGTAGGTTATCTGAACTATAAAATATCATGGTGTAAAATGCATCTTGTTCATATGTAATGAGTCCTGTGGGTTGTCCTAGAGTGGTAAATATCCTGGTGTGATGCTCAGGTTTCATCTCAGAATTAATAAGTCCTAGAAGGTTTTTCGAATGGAAAATATCCTGGAAGCAGGTTGTTCGGATATAATAAGTCCTTGAGGTTAACCCAGAATGGAAAATATATTTGCATGGTACATAGGTTGTTAAATCCTAATAAGTTCTTGTATATATGTGCTCCCATGTTGGAGATTATGAGGTCATGAGGCACTTGGTGTGCACCTGGGAAGTACTGTCATAGTGGTATATGCAGGTTGGCTTAGTGAAGTGAAATATCCTGGGATTCTTCTATGTTGGTAGAACACAGGTTGACCGTAGAGACGTAATTCACTTGGTGTGTTCTTAGGTGATTCTCGCATAGTGGAAGATGCAATTTGTCTTTGTGACATGAAAGATCCTAGCATGCTCCTATGTTTGTCTAATGCATGTGGTTTGCATATGGGTTGTGCTCTGTGTGTGTTGTTTTGTTTTTTGTGGGAAAAAGAGATGATCTGGATACAATGAGATTATGGTAGAAGACATAGGTTATTGCAGTGGAAATGTAAATAACGGATCTGGGATGTACCTACATGATGGTTTTCTCATGCATATGACGAAGAACTAGATGAGGAATAGGCCTACACTCAGCATGAAAAATGATTGTCCTTGTAGAAACTTCCGATGATAGATAATACTATTTGATGATTGACAAGGTGATGAATACTAAAGCAACTATGATTATGACTTCATGATGATGACTCGAGAAAATATGTTCATGACTGTGAAGAGAGAGAGAGAATACATTCCTAGTTAAGAGTAAGTGTTGTTGAAATTGTAACTTTGAAATACATTCTTGTGTATATTATCACTGTATGATGTTGTACCCCCATCGGAGATGTGTTTTCCTCCTTTTGGGATGTCATTATTATGTATGGACCTTGAGGTATAACCTCTGTTGTAAGATAGGGAAATTTTCCCCAATATAATAATTGTAATGTGTTTTCAAAGTCTGTCTAGGAAAAGTCAACCTTGTAAGGTTAGAAGTTGGCCCAATCATGTTGGGAGGTCAGTCACTTGAAGGGTATAAATAAGGAGGTGCCCTCCCTCATTTATAAATACTTAAGGAGGAGAGATAGATATTTACAAAAGAGTTCTTCTTATTGGGATTTTCCATCTCATGATATTGTCTTAGTGACATAACTATTATGAGGAAGTTTGCAGGGTTTTATCCTTTATGGTTTCCCCGATGATTTTTTTTGTGTCTTGTGTATCTTCTTTATGTTGTGTATCTTGTTGCACTTGTTATTATTTCAAATAAAGATCCTAATCAAATTAATTAGATTAGAAAAACCAAAAACACCACCCACAAATTGTCCTAAACCATGCCTGACAATACTAGAGGATTTTGGTTCCAAAGAGAGTAAACCACTGTGTATTATATGTATAGTCACTATTGGATGCATATCCCCAAATTCCTAACCTAGATATCGAGTTATTTTTTTCCCTCAAGTAAGAATTTTATGTGTTTAGATTAGGGTTGATTTTTTTGGATCCACTTGGGTACATGAACCAAGTTGCGTTTGAATTAAAGTGTGAGAGTGTGTGTACACGTGGTTTTTACAACTACCAAACGTAAATGACAAGGAAATATAAATACTTGTACAATGATGAACAGAGAATAATATAATATCAATAGTAAACTAAATGACATTTTCCTTGAAATAAATCTATGATATCTCAATTTAAATGATCATAATAAAGTTGCTCACAAATCTAAGAAAGCATGCAAACGAGATAGTTGTTGGAAATACTAAAAGGGGGGCCATGAATCAATATTTCTCCAATAATGGCAAGAATTTAATTACATAACATTAATCACTCAAAATACCATTGAAAACATACACAATGCATCATAAATTTTACGTAGAAAATCAATTGGGAGAAAACCACAAACTTTGTTAAGTCATACACAAATTACATTCATGAGGAGCACTACTCTCTGTATTTTCTAGTACTGACTAGATGGAGGAACCATCCTTTTTTGAGCACCGAATTGCAAATTTCTTAGACACTAATATGAAGGAAGTACCAACTCGATATGTTTTTCCAACACCAACCTCCTGTGAGAACCAACTCACAAATTTCTAAGACATTGATCTAAAGGAAGTGCTAACTACTTGTATTTTATAGCACCAATTGGATGGAGGCACCAACCTCCTATGAGAATTGACTCACACAGCTCCTTGCCCCATCTTTCCACCCCAATAAGTCACGTTTATTTTGTAGTCACCGATGTCAGATTGTTTTAGTTACTTTGTTTCATCAAGTACTGCAACTTCACACACCAAACTACTCCAGCCTTCCTCTTTGAATTTGTGACTCATTCCAACTAAAAATTCACACTACCTTTATTCAAAGTACTATAACATACACCCTTTTCTGTAACTTTACTTCCTTTGTTCAATGTGCAACTACCGTGCACTCCTTTGTTGATTGTTTAATTTGATACCATCATGAATTCCTTTGTCTTCCGAACTATGACTATTTACTGTGTTGCAACCATGCCTACATTTTTCTTTGGAACTATGACTATTATTTGTGTTGTGATAATGCATGCCTTTGTCTTCAAAACTGCAACTATTCGTTGTGTTGCAACCATTCATGACTTTGTCTTCGGAATTATGATTGTTTTGTGTGTTGTGATCGTGCAATGCCTTTGTATTTTGAACTATAACTATTCATTGTGTTGCGACCATGCATGCCTTTGGATTTGGAATTGTGACTATTTCAACTGCAAATTCACAATGGTTCTCTACACAATATCAACTAGTTATTTATCTCCTCGAACCCCCTAAATTCAATCCCCTTTTTTATTATTTGAGCTTATCCCCACACCACACTAAAAAATGGAGGGCACTTCACTTATTTATACAACTTCCAAGCTGAGCATCTAGTCCTTTGGGTCGAATGGTTGAAATTATTGTATGGGATAAATACCATTTAAAGAGACACAATTATCACTTCATGTCTTTATGCGGGAAAGTTCCCATGACTTGGTTGTCCTTGTGCACATGTTCCTTTTTGTAAACCTTATTCTATATACTTCTTCAAACTGGATTCACATAGGCATGTAGGTATGCATTCCATTCCTCTATGACAGCAATGGAAACACTAGGTCCAACAATCTCCCCCTTTAAAATTAGTGTCAACATAGAGTAAAACCAAGCTCTCCTTTCCTTCACTTGTAGAATTACAAATAAAAATGACTTGAATAGAGTTCCATAGTTTGTCCATTGTTGTGTTTAGATGCTAGATTGTTTATGTCGGCCAATACCATGATTCTTCTCCTTTCCTTCACTGGATTTAGCTACTAATGTTCTAAGATTATTGGGTTTGAAATGTAGAAGCACATGAGTGAGGGATGGAATCTTTCTCCCTCCCATCACTAGGTTTAGTTGCTCGAGGATCCCATCTCTCACTTCATAAGCTTGCTAAGGGTTGGGGAAACCTCTTTCATGTTTCTTTACAAAAACTATGAAAACAATTAAAAGTAATTGCCTCTAATATTAATCTCACTCACATACCAATGTTATGCTCCATTTCTTAGTTGGATTGCTTTTCAAACCTTTGTAGTGGGTGGTGTAGGCTTAGAAAGGGGAAAATATGCCAGGAAAAGTGTAACTTATCAAAACATGTATGAAAAGAGATATGATTATTGTGACCATGAAATTCACTTTTTAACTAGCCTAGGATTGAAAAATAAAGAGGCAGTTATTTAATTTAGATTTTTATTGGGCTATCAACACTCACAATAGGCCTTGAATTTTTTCGATTTAATATCCCATAGCATTATTCTTTTGTTGTTTTTTTGCATACCCTTTTGTCTTACCATGCTTTGACATGGCCAAAGAAGGGAGAAAATATATGGAAAGTGGAAAGGAGGGAAATAAGAAGTGTGAACATAGGGTAACAAAATTTTCCTCAGTCCTAGATGCATTACCTTACACTCAATCCATGTGATGATTAGTCCCAGTAGTGTAAGGGAAAGGGAATATTAGTAACCCAATAAAGGAAATTTTTCAACCAAACACATTCCTATATACTAGCATGGATTAGAGAGGAAGTGCATTACCATCTTAAATATATTACTACCCATAATCCTACAGTGATCTTGGTATCCGATGTAGGGCTCTACGCAGGGAAATATGTGGAAAATGTTGGTAGACAAAAATTGAAAAAATATCCATTTTTCTAGACAACAAAATGTGGGCTAACAACCACCATTTGTTAATATGGTATTGTGGTATTTGGGTCTATTAGTTCATAAGTTGTAGGAACAAGACTTGAACTCTTGTGTTGTATTCACTTGAATAATACATATCATAAATGACAACATTTAGGTTGCAATTTATATTGTAGAATAAATCCAAATGTTGTCACCATTTGTCAATATGGTCTGATGACATTAGGGTTGATTAGTTCATCGTTAAACAAGACTAACCATATAAATAAGCAGTAGTTTAAATGTTAGACATTTTTAACCTTTCTTGGCTCTTTTTTTGGCTTGTTTCTGTCAAAACACCATAGAAATTTTAGATTATTTCTTGAAAAAGCATATGAGGATGGCATACAAAAACATGATTTGAACACTTCAAAAGTCATATTTTGGAGAAAAAACATTGTCGTATTCCAAAAAATCATTAAAAAGTCCAAAACATCTAACAGGTATACAACTATGTTATACGATCTTATTACATGACATAAACAGTTAAACTATGTCCCTTCACACATAAGTTCAAAAGAGATAGAAGATACTCTTTCATCAAATAAGTGGATACCTTATAATGTAAATCTTCTCTAGATAAATAGAATGATCCGTGTTTCAAATCGACCATTGAGAAGAATCAAACCATGTAGCACACTAATACTGGATGAAATACTCAATAGAGTGGTGAAAGTTTTGAAAAAACACTCATTCAAATGCTAAAATGAAACTAGCTTTTTTGAATGCAACTTTTCAAACTCTAACACTTTTTAAAATCATAAAACCTATCAATTGATAATTGTGAAACCAATGTTGCCTCGCATTCTTTATCCAATGTCTCTTGATAATAATTTGTAGAAAATTAGAATATAAATCCTTGCACACTTACTAGAAGGGCGAGGCTTGTAACCTTTCCTACTTTAAAATCAATTCTCATTTTCTCAAGTTATAGTCATGGAATTCCATTAGTACGTTTAGTGGTCTCATTGGTATTTTAGTGACTCTAACTTGTTCTCTTAGAATATGATCACTATACTAAGTGGCTATGGAATATGAGAAAGCTAGAGAAATAAAACGATCTCAAAGCTATGGAATGTCACTTTCGGTGCTTTTTTTGGGGAGAACAACCACATCTAAGATTTTATGCTATTGCACATGTTTAATGTTTTATAGAAATATAATTAAACCCATAATCACACTATCACAGATCTAAATATGTATCTAGTCATGAATAATTTATAATAATAATTGCAATCCTTCCAAATGCACAGGAAAAAGGAAATAATTGCATATGTTTTCCATGGACGTACAATCAATGATCCAATGTTTGGTGGAGCAGTCCATAACTTTGACACTTTGTAACTTTCCATCCTATTTTCTGCAAGAAATTACTTTAAAGAAAAAAGAAAAAATGACTAATTTTCTCATGAAAAGGCACTGGTAGCTTTGCTTCACTTTACTTGACCCTCACATCCCAAATTGCAAATTTAGGTTTCTGAAATTGACATTTTTACATTTCTGGCTTGAGTTCTTTAACATAAATCTTTTTGGTTAAAGAGACCAGTCATAACATTAGATCAAGTTTCTGAAATTGCATTGCATAGAACACACCCAAAAAAAATGGCAATCATTATTCCTTGAATTAGCCAAAATTATATCAATGGAATGGTGCAAACAATATTTAGAGTTTCATCTCTTTTGTTCCAACCATAGAGAGGATTGTTCACATAAAAGTTCATTTTACCATGGAAGTTTGGAACCGTGATGAAAATTCTTTGAGAATTAAAATCAAGAACATGAGGTGTTTTGGGAGTTTTTGATAATCTTTTACAAGAAGATATTTGGTGCTTTTTCAATTTCTATTAAATATTGTTCTTTCGACGTTTAATGAGGAAAATCAATGCAAAGTATTGATTCAATAAAATTACCTAGGTTCAAACCTCAGTGGGCATAGAACCCTAATCACGAGTTTAGCAACAACAATGTTAAAGTGGTATTTACTGTGATAATGTAGACTTGGGTTCCATAGCTCCGTGTGATAATATAGATACGGGTTTCATAGACCCCTAACCAAAGTCATTAGTAAGCATGAATAATTATCAATAAGTACCAAATATTACATCATAATGCACCCATCTAGTTAATTTTAGTTAATTTCCCAATCTAGGTTGGTTCTATAAAAGGTTCATGTGATGTCATCAAGATACCTACTATCTTTTAATTATACTACTTACATAAGAAGATTGATGTTCTATGTGGTATGTATAATCAACACATCAATAAGAAGGTAGATTTTTATCCTAAATATTTTGATTATATGAATACACTATAGACTTCCAAGTAATCCACATTCTATTAGATTTACAACAATGCATTCTTATTTGGATACTGAATTTTGGCAACAAGCCATTAATGGCATTAATAGTATGCATTGGTCATCAAAATAAAATTTCCATAACATTACTATGCATTATATCATATATTAATCCATGATCTTGTTTCTTTCTGATTCACCTTTTAACTCAACTTGAAAGAGCAAGGATAGATGCAAGATATCATAAGAGTATCATCATGGATAGAGCAATTTCTCCAACTTGGTCACCAATAGAGATATTATGGTGACTTTCAACTTTTTGAAATTATATTATGAATGAAATTCATATTCACCATTCATCTCCATTATCAATAATGTCAACCAAATATATTTGCATTGTTGCAATTCTTCTTAATTATATCTATATATACATATCTTCTTTTTAATTTTCAGTTTAGAATTGTTGTTTTATACATTCATCTACATAAATATTCCCAAGAAAAGCTTAAGTTAGACCCACAAATATTCCCAAGAAAAGCTTAAGTTAGACCCACATGATGAGCAAGAATCTTTGAATTCTTAGTATTGCTTATATTCTTTGTATACCAATCAACACAATTATTAAATGTTTGGTATACAAAGAAGATACTAAGCATGTAAGATTTATTAATTGTATCCGGCCCTTGCAGTTGTTTTGTGTTTAAAAATGAACCTCAAAACACACGCATCATACTATGCAAGAGTATACCATTAGAAAGAGAACAATAGTTTAATATGAAGGGAATATATATATAGAAGGAGAAGCTTTATGTTATAATTAAAACAGATAAAAATTGGATGCACATTTTTACATACAAGGTTAAGAAACTTTGATTAATCTTCTAGTGACCTCGATGAGAAGAAAACATATCACTTAATACATGGAATAAAAATCAAACATTATAACAAAAAATTGTCCTTGGTTCATGATCATATAAAACAATATACCATAATAAATCTCTTGATATTAAATCTCTTGATATTGGGCCATTGACTTCAAAATCAGGTAGGTTCGGAATGGTGGAAAAAAATTAAAAAAAAATCGAGTAGGTTCAGAATGATCACATATAAGAGTTGTGAAACAGAAATGACAAAAAAAATTAGATGAGATGTTATAGTTGATGGGGAAGTATGAATGGAAATTTAAGGAAATTGAATGGAAAATGTTAGGAAACTTATACATCCTTCAACATATAAAAAGAAAGGAGAATTCTTAAAGAAATCATGTAGTGTTTGAGCTTCCATAAAACGGGTAATAAAAGCAACAACAAATAGCGAAAAATAAAAAGCGATGTGCATAGTGAAAGCATATCAAGTTTTATTTAATGTCACTTGCCCGAAAATACAAAGCATGCTAAATAGTCACAATATAAATATAAAAGTACCCAACACGAAGTATTAGGACTCAATATATGAAATACGTATTAGGACATAATGGGCTTGAATTTTTTCATAGTTTGGTTATTCAACCAATGCTCCCTAACAACAAATTAGAATGTCGAAGAACTTTGGCTTTCACTAGTGTTATTGTGAGTAGTAATTTTACAACTCAAAAAATGTGTTATATATGTTTGGAAATTTAAATTGTCGAGAATTCCTGAAAGAGTGTCTCTGATGCTTTTTAGTATACACACAATATCCATCATAGTAGGGTGTCTTTCAGGAGATTCTTTTGTGCATAGCATGTCGAATTCGGAAGGAACACCCCTATAAAGGTTGTTATTACCCTATAGTATGCATAGAAAAGAGGACATGTTTCCCAAGTAGATCGAGATTGTATCGGTCAAGTTGTTCCCGCGTAAGTTAAAGAAAATTAAGTTAGAGAGAACACATAGTTTTGAGGGAATTCCCATAGATAAATCTAGTAAACTGTGAGACCCACCCAAGGTAGGAATTAATGGAACCTTGGAGTTGATTGTTGGACGATTAAAGATCCTCTAAGAGAAACATATTACCCAGAGTAGGAGGAATGGAACCTTGGAGTTGACTACTAAACAAGTAAAACCCCTCTAGGCGAAATAGATTTCCCAGTTTATAGGGAATGTGACCATGAAAATTGTTATTGCTAAGGTCAAGTATTCTAAGAAAGGAAATATTGTCGAGAAGAGGGGAGATCTCATGTTTAAAACGTCTAGGGAAATCACTCTTTGCTTGGATCGACTGCATATAACACCTACCCACTTGCGTAATCAAATATTTGGTTTCCAAGTGGGAAATGATAGGGATGGATCATATGCACTGATTGTAGACATAAATCCATGGAGATCCTATTAATTAGAAGCATTGTTGAAATGAGGATTCCTATGATCAGAAAATTGAGCGGTGGAATGTGACAGAGAGAAGGAAATAAGAAAAGAACATAAGCATTCTCATGAAGAGAAGCGAAGGAATGAGACATATATTCATCTTGTCTAACCATATTGATTGGAGTTCCCTCATTTTCTTATATAGCATGCATTCCTGGTTTTAAACTCAAATTAAACGTTGCTTGAAGATGCGAGTGATGCATGCATTAAACATCGCTTGAAGTTGTTAGTGTGTCATCTTGTACTTTCTGGATACCATGCCAGGATTTCTGGTTCAGAAACTCCTCGACATATTTACAGAGTAGGGAGGCGATGTTGATTTTACTGATCCCATTCAGTTCAATTTAGACACTATTACTGATAAAGTCAAGCCTTACTTACAAAAGTCAACCATGTTTGACTTTGACCAAACTAAAGTCAAGCATGGTTGACCAAAGTACAACATGGTTCGTTGTAGTGTCTAGTATCTCCTGACATAACCAAAGATGCGACACATTAATAATGTGATATTTCGCATTCATCAAGGGTTATGTTGCATTGTGATGTTTATCAAGGGTTACATTGAATTATGATGTTCAATGAGTGTTATGTCACCTTGTGACATTGGTCAAGGGTTATGTTGCATTGTGACAATGCTCAATATGTGACACATTAATAATGTGACATTCATTGTTTAGGAAATTTCATGTCACATTGTGAAGTATGGACATGTGATTCACTAAATTCTACCATGGTAAACTATGGTAAACTTAATGGAAAGCATGGTAACTAAATTCAACCATGATTAACTAAAGTGAAGCTTTATTCATTGTTGTCAACCATGTTTAACTTTGGTCAAATTAAAGTAAAGCATGGTTCACCAAAGTCAGCCATGGTTTGCTATAGTGTCTAATATATGTCGACACAACAAAAGACGTGACACATTAATAATCCGACATTCAACATTTAACAAGGGTTATAATCCATTACGATGTTCATCAAGCGTTATATCACATTGTGACATTGGTCAAGGGTTTTGCTGCGTTGCAACAATGCCCAAGATGTGACACACTAATAATGTGACATTTGATGTTAAGGAAATTTCATATCACACTGTGAAGTATGGCCACGTGGATTACTAAATTCAACCATGGATAACTATGGTCAAACTAAAGTAAATCATGGTTAACCAAAGTCAACTATAGTGATTTAAAGTCAAGCCTTACTCACTAAAGTCAACCATGGTTGAATTTGGAAAACTAAAGTCAAGCATGGTTGAACGAAGTACACCATTGTTCATTACAATGTCCAATATATGCATACACAACCAAATATGTGATACATTAATACTGTGAAATTTGGCGTTCATTACGGGTTATGTCCCATTGTGATTTTTATCAAGGGTTACATTGCATTATGACGTTCATTGAGTGTTATGCCACATTTCAACATTGGTCAACGATTATACCGCATTACGACAATGCCCAATATGTGACACATTAATAATGTGACATTTGATGTTTAGGAAATTTCATGTTGCATTGTGAAGTATGGCCATGTGGTTCACTAAAGTCAACCATGGTTAACTATGGCCAATTAAAGTTAAGCATGGTGAAATAAAGTGAAACACAATTAACTAAAGTCAAGCCTTAGTTGCTAAATTCAACCATGGTTGACTTTTGTGAAGCTAAAGTCAAGCATGGATCGTGGTTCTCTACATGGCCACGTGGTTCACTAAAGTCGACCATGGTTAACAATGACCAGTTAAAGTTAAGCATGGTTAACCAAAGGGAACCACAATTAAATAAGGTCAAGCATTAGTTAGTGAAGCTAAAGTCAAGCATGGCTGACTAATGCCAGCCATGGTTCTCTATAGTCTCTGGTATATGCTTACAGAACCAAAGACGTGACACATTAATAATGTGGAATTCGATGTTTATCAAGGGTTGTGTTCCATTAAGGGTTATGCTACATTGCAACATTCATCGAGGGTTATGTTGCATTATGATGTTCATTGTGTGTTATGTCACCTTGCGAATTTGGTCAAGGCTTATGTTGCATTGTGACAATGCCCAATATGTGACACATTAATAATGTGACATTCATTGTTTAGGAAATTTCATGCCGCATTGTGAAGTATGTCCATGTGGTTCACTAAATTCTACCATGGTAAACTATGGTCAAATTAATGTCAAGCATGGTTAACTAAATTCAACCACGATTAACTAAAGTGAAGCCTTAGTCATTGTTGTCAACCATGGTTAACTTTGGCCAAATTAAAGTCAAGCATGGTTCACCAAAGCCAGCCATGGTTCGCTATAGTGTCTAATATATGTTAGCACAACAAAATATGTGACACGTTAATATTGTGACATTCAGCGTTTATCAAGGGTTATGTTCCATTATGATGCTCATCAAGGGTTATGTCACATTGCGACATTGGTCAAGGGTTTTTCTACGTTGCAACAATACCCAAGATGTAACACATTAATAATGTGACATTCGATGTTAAGGAAATTTCACGTCACATTGTGAAGTATGGCCATGTGGCTTACTAAAGTCAACCATGGATAACTATGGTCAAACTAAAGTAAAAAATGGTTAACCAAAGTCAACTATAGTTAATTAAATTCAATCCTTACTCACTAAAGTTAACCATGGTTGACTTTGATAAAACTAAAGTCAATCATGGTCGACCAAAGTACACCATTGCGCGTTACAATGTCTAATATATGCCAACACAACCAAATATGTGACAAATTAATACTGTGAAATTTGGCGTTCATTAGGGGTTATGTCACATTGTGATTTTTTATCAAGGGTTACATTGCATTGTGACGTTGATTAAGTGTTATGTCACATTTCGACATTGGTCAAGGGTTATGTCGCATTACAACAATGCTCAATATATGACACATTAAGAATGTGAAATTTGATGTTCAGGAAATTTCATGTTGCATTGTGAAGTATGGCCATGTGGTTCACTAAAGTCAACCATGGTTAACTATGGCCAATTAAAGTTAAGCATGGTGAAATAAAGTGAAACACAATTAACTAAAGTCGAGCCTTAGTAGCTAAATTCAGCCATGGTTGACTTTCGTGAAGCTAAAGTCAAGCATGGCTCGTGGTTCTCTACAGTCTCCAGTATATAGTTACATAACAAAAGATGCGACACATTAATAATGTGGCATTCGACGTTTATCAAGGGTTGTGTTCCATTAAGGGTTATGCTACATTGCAACATTCATCAAGTGTTATGTATCATTGTGATAATGTCCAATATGTGACACATTAATAATGTGACATTTGATGTTCATCAAGGGTTATGTGGCATTGTGATGTTTATCAAGGGTTGCATTGCATTATTGCATTCATTGAGTGTTATGTCACATTGCGAAATTGGTTAAGGGTTATGTCACATAGCAATAATGCCTAATATGTGACACATTGATAATGTGAGTTTAGATGTTGAGGAAATTTCATGTAGCATTGTGAAGTATGGCCATGTGGTTCACTAAACTCTACCATGGTTAACTATGGTCAAATTAAAATAAATCATGAATAACCTAAGTCAACCACGATTAGCTAAAGTCAAGCCTTAGTTGCTAAAGTCAACCATGGTTGAATTTGGACAAAGTAAATTCAAGCATGGTTTATGAAAGTCATCAATGGTTCACTATAGTGTTCGATATATGTCAACACAACCAAATATTCGACACATTAATAATGTGACATTCAACAATTCACATTGTGGCATTTATCAAGGGTTATCTTTCATTATAACGTTCATAAAGGGTTATGTCACATTGCGACATTGGTCAAGGGTTATGTTGCACTACAACAATTCCCAAGATGTCGCATTCAATGTTAAAGAAATTTCATGTCACATTGTGAAGTATGGCCATGCGGTTTACTAAAGTCAACCATGGTTAACTATGGTCAAAATAAAGTCAAATATGGTTAGTCAAAGTCAACTATAGTTAATTAAAGTCAATCCTTACTCAATAAATTAAACCATGGTTGACATTGAAAAAACTAAAGTCAAGCATGGTTGACAAAACTACACCATGGCTTATTACAGTGTCCATGGTGTCGATGTTTAGGAAATTTCATGTCGCATTGTGAATTATGGCCATGTGGTTTACTAAAGTCAACCATGGTTAACTATGGTGAAAGTAAAGTCAAGCATGGTTAACTAAAGTCAACCATGATTAAGTAAATTCAAGCCTTGGTCGCTAAAGTCAAGCATGATTGAAATTTTCCAAATTAATGTCATGCATGGTTGACCAAAGTCAGCCATGATTAGCTATAGTTTCTGATATACGCTAACACAACCAAAGATGCGACACATTAATAATGTGACATTCGACGTTCATCAAGGGTTATGTCACATTTTGATGTTTATGAATGGTTAACCAATTTCGCAATGTGACATAACACTCAATAAACGTCACAATGCAACGCAACCCTTAATAAACATCATAATGCGACATAACGATAATGCCTAATATGTGACATAATAATAATGTGAGAATAGATTTAGAGGAAATTTCATGTAGCATTGTGAAGTATGGCCACGTGGTTCACTAAAGTGTACCATGTTTAACTATGGTCAAATTAAAATAAAGCATGAATAACCAAAGTCAACCATGATTAACTAAGGTTAAGACTTAGTCGCTAAAGTCAACCATAGTTGACTTTGGCCAAACTAAAGTCAAGCATGTTTTATGAAATTCATCCATGGTTTGCTATAGTTTTTGATATATGTCAACACAACCAAATATTCAACACATTAATAATGTGACATTCAACAGTTATCAAGGGTTACCTCACATTGTGGCATTTATCGAGGGTTATCTTTCATTACAACGTTCACCAAGGGTTATGTCGGATTGCGACACTGGTCAAGGTTTATGTTGCACTGCAACAATGCCCAAGATGTGACATTTGATGTTAAGGAAATTTCATGTCACATTGTGAAGTATGACCATGTGGTTTACTAAAGTCAACCATGGTTAACTATGGTCAAACTAAAGTCAAAGATGGTTAGCCAAAGTTAACTACAGTTAATTAAATTCAATCCTTACTCGATAAAGTCAACCATGGTTGACATTGACAAAACTAAAGTTAAGCATGGTTGGAAAAATACACCCTGGTTCATTACAGTGTCCATGGTGTCGATGTTTAGGAAATTTCATGTCGCATTGTGAATTATGGCCATGTGGTTTACTAACGTCAATCATGGTTAAATATGGTGAAAGTAAAGTCAAGCATGGTTAACCAAAGTGAACCATGATTAACTAAATTCAAGCCCTAGTCGTTAAAATCAAGCATGGTTGACCAAATTCAACCATGGTTAGCTACAATTTTCAATATATATGCCAACAAAACCAAAGATGTGAGACATTTATAATGTGACATTCAATGTTCATCAAGGGTTATGTCACATTTTGATGTTTATGAATGGTTACTTTGCATTACAATGTTCTTTGATGATTGTGTTGCATTATGCCATTAGTCAAGGGTTTTGTCGCTTTGTAATAATTCCTAAGATATGAGATATTAATAATGTGATATTCCATGTTACATTGTGAACTATGGTCGTGTGGATCACTAAAGTTAAGAATGGTTAACTATGGTCAAGTTAAAGTAAAGCATGGTTAATCAAATTCAACCACGAATGACTAAAGTCAAATATTGCTTGAAAAATTCAACCATGAGTTACTTTGGCCAAACTAAAGTCAAGCATGTTTGAACAAAGTACACTATGGTTCATTACAGTGTCCAACATATGCTCACACAACCAAAGAATTGACACGATAATAATGTCACATTTAGCATTCATCAAGGGTCATGTCATGTTGCGATGTTTATCAAGGGTTAAATTGCATTGCAATGTTTATCGAGTGTTATGTCACATTGTGACATTGGTGAAGGGTTATGCCGCATTACGACAATGACCAAGATGTGATACATTACTAATGTGACATTCGATGTTCACAAAATTTAATGATGCATTTTGAACTATGACCACATGGTTCACCAAATTCAACCATGATTGACTATGCTCAAACTAAAGTCAAACATGGTTAAATTAATTAATTAATTAAATGATATTATTTTATTATAATTAATTATAATATTGAATACTTTTAATTAAACTAAAATGTTTAATACACATCGACACGATAAACGTGTTTATGACTAAGAATAATACTTTTCATATTATAATAATTATAATACTTATTATTTTATTATTCGTAAATAAAAATATATATATTTATAACATAAATATAATACTTTATTATACTATATTATAATTAAATAAAAATCATTTGAAATAAATAATTCTACTTTGTTATTAAACTATAATTAAACATCTTTACATACTATTATATTAATTATATTTAATAAAGTATATTGAAATATGTTTGTTGAATGATGATATTTTAATTAATTATTATATTCTATTATTCATTAAATGATATTATTTAAATGATAAATTCTTATATTTAATTAATTAAATAATATATATTAATATTAAATAATAATTAATATTAACTAATAATTAGTATTAATATTATAATTAATATTAACAAATAATTAGTATTAATATTAATTATTATTATTTTATTAATATCTTTATATACTATTATATTGATAATATTTGATAAAGTATAATAAATATGTTAATTGAGCCATAATATTTTAATAAATTATTAATTAACAATATTATTCTTTTAATAGAAATCTGAGAACATATTGTATTTAAATAAAAAGGTTGTTCACAGCCATGCTTACAAAAAAAGATGGTAGAGCATGCAATTCAAACAGTTTATCCATACAAGACCTGGATTGTCTATGCTAGATACAATGAGCAAAAAATTGCTTCTATGCCAAAAAAAACAACCGACTCCCTTCGTAGGGTATATATGGACGAACTTGCCTAAAAGTAAAACATAGTAAAACATAAAAAAACCATTCAGACTTTAGTTACTTCTGCTTCTTTTCACGTGGAACTTCAACTGGTTGCACTACTGATGTCTCCTCCATTGGGTTGTCTCTTGTAGGAGAGTCTTGGCAATTGTTGCACTGGTTCATATAAACCATCTTTTGCACATCTTCATTAATGTTATCTATAGTCCCCATGAGCTG
Source organism: Pseudotsuga menziesii (assembly GCA_001517045.1). Taxonomy (NCBI): domain Eukaryota; kingdom Viridiplantae; phylum Streptophyta; class Pinopsida; order Pinales; family Pinaceae; genus Pseudotsuga; species Pseudotsuga menziesii. Next base: position 505,537 of record LPNX010624798.1, read on the forward strand.
ATGTATGTCCCTATGGTTGTCTTCAATTCTGGAATCGTTCAATTTCACATTTGGCTCGCCATCCATTTCACCTCCTCTACGGTTGCGCTACCTTCATTGACCCCCATGTTCATAATATCATAAAGCCAGCAAATATGCTACTTAATGTCTAGTAAGGTTTCCTGCAAGTCATTCAAGGTGACATCCCTGTTGTTGTTTTCCATTCGATCTTGAAAAAATAACAAAACCATGTGTGTTGTGGTAGCAGGTTGTGTCGGCTGGGTGCTAGGAAGCCTTTCCTTTTCATCAATGTTGAGGAGGTGGAGAGGTATCACCTGGGTCAACACTACAGGAAGATTGAGAGAAGATGCTTCATCAGGGTCACAATAGAAAGAAAACTGAACGGGAGGAGTCTTCAAGTTGATGACTTCCATGGCTCATGCGAAAGATCTCATCAAATGACCAAGGGGAAGGATGCCTGGCCTACCATTTATGCCTGTCACATGGACTTTGTCACCACCTGTGTGGAAAGGAGAACAGTTGGTCATCGAAAAACGTGAGAGTTGTCGGATGCTGAGAGGTTGAGAAGGGTGGACGCCCATCCTTGGGATTGCAAGTGGATAAATGTCCAGGGGACATAAATAAAAAAATTTAATTGACCCTTAACTATTGATAAACTATTTTTTAACTTAGCTCCTTGGTTTGCTATGTTGTCTGCTTCAGAGTTATTGCTTCTGAGGATGTGATGTAATGCGATTTGCATATTTGCAGAGATTTGTCGAACTCGCTCATAAATTCTTCTAATTTTGACTGTGCCTTGATTGTATCCTGAGGTCATTTTATGAATGACTTGTTTAGAATCTCTCATGACTATGAATTTTGTGATCTTATTTTGCTTAACTAGATCCAACCCAAAGAGAAGCACAAGCCACTCCGCTTCATTATTGGTTATGTGACTTAAACCCCAGGCACATGTCAAAACTATATTTCCTCCGGGATCGTAGATAATCCCACCCCTGCTTGCCTCCCCGATTAACAATATTAATTATTACTTAATATTAATATTATAATTAATTAAATAATATCAATTTCTTAATGTTTTGGAGATATGTCTAAGCGCCCACTTGTTACTAGCAACAAGCACACTAATTTTATTAATGTGTCTAATTACGCCGATAGGTGTAAAATAGGCACATACTTTTTATATTAATGTTTTTCCCTATAGTATGTGCTTAAATTAAACCTATTGACGTAATGAGACACATTAATTACATTAAGAAAATTAATGTAGTTGTTGCTAGTATATTAATATTCAAAATAGAGGATAACACTTGTATGATTAGAAACTAAAATTATAACAATTTTATAAAACTATATTAACATTCAAAGTAGAGAAGTTTAAAAAAATTATTATGTACTAAGGATATACTAACAGATGGTTAGTCAAACTCTTTGATTTATAATATTTCTAATTTTTTCCATAATTTTTTATTAAATTTAATATTTTTGAAAATTAAAATTATTTTAACAATTTTAAAATCCAAAAATCTGATTTTTTAATTGGCTTAGGACATTTTTCTATGAGACATAAATCCCCAGTAGAGTTCTCTCAATTAACTGAATTAAAAAATAAATAAAATTAATTTATATTAAAAAAAACTAGTAAGACCAGCTGTCATGTCTTGCATCAATACAATGTCACATCATAAAGCACAACTTGGCTCTGGGATCATGTTGATTGTTGAATATTGCTCTGATCGTTCTCGTCAGCATCTCCAAGACATCCATGTCAGTACGGGCTCTGTCAAAAGTGCAACAACCCTTCAATTCGATTAGGATTCCTATCCAACAGCTGCTGGCATTGATCTCTTAAAATTGTGGCACTATTGTTGGGATCTTTATAGCCTCAAAATTTTTATTTCAACATCAAAACACAAATTCGTTTTTGATAATCGATATAGCCTGAAAAATAAATTAGTGGTTCTTTAACTGGTGTTTGTGGGATGCATGGAAGAGGAACCTAGTTTGATTGGAGAAGACAAATTTGTTAGATGCACTATGGATCTTGGAAACACGTCAAACAGTAAGGAAAATGTTTACTTTTGTCGAGATATGGCAACAACTTTGCCAATAACCTCTAAAAATACATAAATTAGAAAAAAAACAAAACATGCCTTTCCCCTTTGTGTGATTGTTATATATAAAGGTGAGATAAAAGGAATAAGTTATTGTGTTTTTTCCTTACCCATTATTATACATAAAAGTGGGATAAAAAGGAATAAGCTCCTACTTTATTAAATAATAATAATAACAATAACAATAATAATATATTTTAAGGTTACTGTCAAGTGAGACACCGTGTATGAGACCTCTTTTTTTATGGAACAATGGGCCTCCCTCTGTACAGTGAGTGTATGAGACCCCCTTTTTTGTGCGACAAGGGACACCCCTCTGCACAGTGATTTAACTGTTAAAGTCTACAAAGGTGTACATACCCTACCCCCCTTTGGATTTGAACCTGTGACCTCTTAGGAGGAAACAAATGCTCTTAACCATTAGGCCCATTCAGGCTGTACATAATAGGAAGTCCGCCACCCACCATATATTATCGTTCAACAAATGTGTCAAGTAGAAGCCATGAAATACAATAAAGAGACTAGATTGAAAAGAAGCTTCAAGAGTTCTTGAAGGGTGATAATATCACTTGAACTAAGAACCCTGTGTGGCTTCTCTACCTTTGATAGAGTGACTCGTTTCTTGCTCCTCCAGCGTTTGTTGCATGTCAAATCCATAGACCAAAATCTAAAAAAGAAAAAACATGGAAAATCACCTTGTAACTATATCACTATTTTGTTTAGTCTTACAAGAGTGCAACAATAAACTATATTATGCACCTAGTAGATTCCAATCTTCAATTTGTAGCCATCGTGGAAATAATTTCCAGCTAGTAAATAATTCTTGAAATCCTTGAGCATTAATGAGAAATCTTGGAAAGAGACACCTTTGTCATTGTAGTACAAGTACACACAAAAATAGAATAGTTATTGATCCAATTGGTGGACAATTGTTAGAACTCACCCATCACAGTTTCGAACTGATTCGACCCATGGGTGAATAAGCCATACTATTTCCAAAGTCTGACCTTTTCAAAATAGAATAATTAATTTTAGCCCAATCTCTGAAATATGTAATGGTAACTTGTTAGACTAATCTCCAAAATCTTAAATGGTGAATGTGTTAATGATATCAATTGTAACAAGAAATAAAGTTAATTGTATTAAGAAATTGGTTAGGGACTTTCAACCATAGGAGGATACTAATAGTCACATGAAGGACAAGGAACATAAAAAGAAAGCCTCATCTCTGTGTTATAGATTTTATATATTGGTTGTATGAGTCTAAGTGGACTTTGCGGTGGCGGCATTTGCACCAATGGAACGCTTTATGGAAATCGAGTTAAGAAAGTCCCACACAACTCATTGGTCCATGCATCGTCATAGGGGCATGGGACACAAGCTCAAAAAATGAATCTATATCCTCAAAGCTAGGAAACTAATGCATAACTGCTTTTGCAACCTCTCTTTCAAGGGTTTCTAGCTCCATGGGAAGTTGCAGAGTGGAAGGGATCAGGTATGAAAGCAACATTCAGACTACAATAATCCACAAAAATATTGTTGTCTTCCATATATTTCTTTCTCTTGATCACAATTGGACTGATCCGTTCTAACTCATCTACTAGAAAAATCAATCATATGCTCAACATGTGGTAAATATCCTTCTTTACTTTCTATTTGACCTGCAAGTTTAGTTGGTATGGATAATACTTGGCCTATTGTGCATCTTACTTAAATGTAATTTTCATTTCCCCTAGTTCTCCTTGAATTTCTTATAGCTCTATAAAGTTTCGTGGAAACATTTCTTCATACTCTTTTAGGAGGGAGGAAATTTTAGAAATTGTTTGGTCATCCCAATAATCACCAATTTCTACCATCTTTGGCTTATCTTCAGAACCAATATTATCTTTCATGAGCTACATGAGTTGTGTATAGACTGTGCTAGTATCTTCCGATCTAGAGTGCCAAAATTCACAACTGCCTTCTAATTCCTGGAAGCTAAGGTGTTGCATTTTTTAGTTCATAAGTTTTTGGCTCTTCCTGTGTAGCCTTCACCCAACAGAGAGGTTGCTTATGCTATGAGAGATTTAGGTGGAACTCTGCCAGCCGTTGGTGGTCAAGACAAATGTAGGTGTGTCTTACCTTCTACATCTGATAAATGAATATTGAACCCTTAATAGTTGTTAGTGCTTTTGTTACTAAGTCATTGATGACAGGGAAAGGTAAATATTGGTAGATGTTTGCTCGCAACTTCTTCTCATTAGAGAGAATTTGAGGTAAAAAATGGGCCTCCTATGAGATGTACTACAAAAATATAAGATATATTAAAATATTATGAGTTAGGGGTTTTATGGGGTAGGTATATATGACAACTCACCTCCTACACTACTTTTTATGCACAATATAAATAACCATGGTTGAGTTACTTTTCTAAATTGACTATAAATAAAATTAATAAAATAACTCTAGAATGATGTGACTAAGATTCATTATAAATATCCAAAAAATTATTGTCCTTTAACAATTATTTGTCTTGAACTCGTAAATAAAATTAAACAAAAATGAATTTAATTTATATGCATAACTAACATACTTTTTTCATATAAATATCATTCATGAATTTAATTTATTTTAAAAGTACAAGATCATATATATATATATTAGTTTGACATTATGATATTAAATACAATTGAGTGAATATATAAGTTAAAATTAAAAAAACATGAAAATGACAATATATTATTTTATAAAAAAATGTGAAAAGACATTTTTATGAATTATGAGTACTTTACTTGAAAATAACAATAATATTATTTTATGAGAAAGTGTGAAATGACTTTTATTGTGAGTACTTCACTTTATGACTTAAAAGTACTTGTACCACTACCTTGGTTAACTATGGATTTTCATCCACCATAGAAAATGTGACAAATAAGCATTTTTAACTCATGCAATGCCACCTCAACCATGGGGGATGATGTCATCTATTAGAATGTAATTGGTTGATTTTTATAGTACATTTTGGTCCTTTTGAGGCCCATTTTTTACCTCAAATTCTCTCTAATGAGTAGTCCATTTTCCTCCTTGTTTCTTTGTGGAGATAACAAGCCTTCAGAATAGTTCCAAGCTAATGAAATAATTGGTGAACCCTAAACTATGGTTTCAAGCCTCTTGTCTCCCATTAAAGCTAACCCAATTCAATTTGTTAATAAGGTTTGGAATCTCCCATGTAGACATCTTTGACCATATTAGCATGTAGTGATGGTTTGAATCAAATCATCATAGTGATATGTGTGGTATCCCAATCAGGTAAATCACTTTTGTGTGTTTCCCAACATCTTGCAATATTCCTTTAATTGTTGTGTCTAATACATCCATTTGATATTCCTCCTTTACCGAGGACTCCATTTCTTGTAGAAACATGTCCAATCCATTGGTTCCATCATATCTTGGTGTGTTACTAAAATATACATGGAAATCCACCTAATTGATTTTGTCATTGCACAATTTCTAGATGATAGTTAATGGAACATATTCTGCCAGTTATCCCAAGCATCTTCAAATCCATAGTCAAAAGACTGGATACTTTTCCAACATATAGAACCTTATGCAGTTGGATTTACTATCTTACAATAAGGAAATATATACTATCTAGGACATATCGCTCAATATTTTCTTAATATGATTGGTATACTATGGCCCTTGATGTGGGTCTAGTGTATGTGTCACCTTCATACCATCAACTTTAAAGGTCACCATTATGTTCTTTAGGTCAATTATTCCATAGTTCTCATATGCCCAATCAATTTTAAGCAATGCTGGATAATGATCTATCTCACCCATAACTTTAATTACTTCAAAATATACAGTGGTTCAGACACCTAATAGATCCACTTTAATGTTTTACATCCCGTCGATGGGGAAGATAGAGTACTAGTTTTCCTTGCACAACTGAATAGGGGAATAAACCAACTTTGGGGAGCCATTCACTTCACATGAATTCCTTGGTAGGATATTCACATCAGATCCTAGATTCAACATTGCATTCTTGATATCATAATCATTTTCCTATGCATCCAACTGGAATTCTTGGTCAATTCTCTTCCTTCACTATTGTTGCACCAACTAGGTATTCTTATTTGAGAGCGGAGTGCATATTTGCTCGTATTTTGTAACATCAAAAAATTTGTGAAGTACCTTGCATAGGATTTGGCTGGAATTTTAGTCTTCTAAAATCCCTTTGAATAACTAGAGCCATAAAAAACCAAAATATTTAAATTTTTCGATACCCGATCCCTCGCCTTCATCTCTTGCATCATCCAACCTGATATGATGTGACAATATTGTACCTTCTCGGGAAAGTGAAGTTGGTATCCGACCAAACATATACGCTGCCTCAAGTTAGATTTCCTTTTGTTGGACTAATGTGTATTTCATTTTATTTGGTTATGTTTTTTAGATCACTGGAATCGTTGGTCGCTATTACTCTATTCTAGTTTTCGTGCTTATCCTAGTTACAACAAAACCTACTACGGTTGGTATTCACACAAATCATAGTTCACAAAGTTGCTTGGTCTTCTTGCGTGATCTTCCCATTTTTCAATAAGCTCTGAGCATTCTTCTATTGTATGAGTGTTGGCGTGGCATTAATAGGTACAATATGGTATTTTAAGCAAATGACAATCACAATCCAAACACTGCAAGGAAAAGGACTTGTAGTGGAGATTATAGGGGAGGTTTTTAGTGTTACAAGATTTGTCAGAATTTAAAAAAAAAACTCCACTACAACTGCTACTAATGGAACCAGATGTTTAAGTGGAGGATTTTATGAAAATTTATTATAACTAAAAAATATTGGCAGTCAAAGGCTTTAGCGAAGGTTTCTTTCATCAGTTAACTTTACAAGTGCACCAATGGGCTTCTGCCAAAGATGCACTAGTATGCTTCTTCCAAAAATGCACCATTGCGCTTCTATCAAAGATGCACTAGTGTGCTTCTGTCAAAGATGCACCGATGCCCTTTTTCCAAAAAATGCACTAGTGTTCTTCTATTAAATATGCACCGGTGCACTTTACCCAATGATGCACTAGTGAACTTCTACTAAGGATGCACCTAGGCCCTTATTCCAAAGATGCACCAGTGCGCCTTCACCAAAGAGGAGTACCAATGGATTTTATGGACAAAACCACACTAGTGTACATTGGTAATGAAGCACGAGTGCACCTACAGTAAATAAGCATAGATTCACTTATACCAAAGATGAGAATCGATGCACCTTAACCAACAGTGAGCATTGGTGTTCCCATACTAAAGAGGAGCACCAATGACAAAAAACAATTTGTTGTGCATAGAAACCTTGTGAACATGCAAATAAAGGGAGACGATTTAATAAATACAGGATAATTTATTAAAATGTAGTGATATAATAAATTTGATTTTAAATATTCCAAGTATTATCTCATACCCTTGTTTATTGATGAATCTCTTATTTACAATTTAAAAATGAAATGCTTGCCTAATATTAAAAAAATTATAATTTTGATTAATTGAAATATAATTTTATAGTTAAAAGCATATGAAATAAGACACTTTCAATAAATAGAAAAACACTATTATAAAAATATTTAGCAATTAATATTGAAATGCTAAGCATTACAATTTAAAATCCTAGAGCACTGATGCACCTATAGTAAAGAAGCACCGATGCACTTATATGAAAGATGAGAACTAGTGCACCTTGACCAAGAATGAGCATTGTTGTTCCCATACAATACACAAGCATTGATGACAAAAAAACAATATGATGTGTGCAAAAACCTTGTAAACATGCAAATATAGGGAAGTGATTTAATAAATATAATATTATAAAAATTTAGTGATATAATAACTTTGATTTTGACAATTACAAGTATTATTTCTTATTGTTGTTTGTTAATGAATCTCTTATATGTAATATAAAAATGAAATACTTGCCGAATATTAAACAAAAATTATAATTTTGATTGTTTGAAATAAAAAAAATAGAGTTAAAAGCATATAAAATAAGACATAAAAAAATAGCATTATGAAATGTTTATTAATTAATATTGAAAGGTTAAGCATTACAATTTATAGTAATGGTGATGATAGCACCCATACAAAACCATGGTGGGTGTCAAACCACTCCATTTACCACTTAATGAGTGGATCTCTTGCAATTACAAAACCACTTAAATGTTAGATGAAAATTGTTTGACGAGAACACTCCAAAACCACTCATCCACTAGAGATAATATGCCTAACATGGAGAATCAACTCTCTCATACCAAAGAAGAGAATTGGTGTTCCTTCACCAAAGAGAAGCATTGGTGTGCTTTTTCCAAATATGCACTAGTGCACTTATGCCAAAGATGCATTGGTTCAATTCTTCCAAAGAGAAGCAACGCGAATAGAAAATAGATCGTCGTCAACAAGAAATAGTTGTCTGCAAGTACAAAACCTTGTTAACCTGCAAATAAGAGCTGAAAAACCCTATGGATATGCACCCATGTTTCACAAAAATGTATCACTTTCTTTTCCAAAATTGCGCCTCATTTTCTATCTGTATATTTTGAAGAAAAATCCTAAATGAATTCGCCATTAACCTGCAAAATAGAGGAAAAACCCTCAAACTAACAAAAATGAACAACAAAACCAAATAAGAAATTAGGAACAATAGTGAGAAAGAAAAAACAATAGAAATAAAATAGATAATGAAAAAAATAAAACAATGAAGAGGGAAATAATGGTTTTTTGGATGCAATACTCTTTCTCTTCCTCTTCTCTCTCATGGAACCATGTGAAATGAAGAAATGAAACATACCCTCTTTTAACCCATCTTCTTAATACATTTTCTTTGTTTCTTTCAAAAGTTAAAAAAAAAGCTACTTCTTTCAATAAGTGGGGAAAACCCATATATTTTGATGTAAAAACCTAAAATAAATCCACCATTAACTCGAAAAATAGAGGAATAAAACTCAAACCAACCAAAACAAACAACAAAACTAAAAAAGAATTTAGTAACAATAGTGATAACTTAAAAATAATATAAATAAAATAGATAACAAGAAGAAATGAAACAATGAAGAGGGAACAAATCAGTTGCTTAGATATAATACTCTTCCTCTTCCTCTTGTTCTTCTCTCTGGTAGAACCATGTGAAATGAAGAAATTAAAAAAAAAACCCTAGTTTTTCCTCTTTTGAAGACATGTTTCCTGCTTCTTTAAAACATTTAAAATTCCCATTTTTTCAATAAGTAAAAAAAATTGACTTACTGTTCGATGCTTTTGTATATCAAAAGTACTAGTGTGACTAGATTGTAAAAGGAGTACTAGTGCGCCTTCCTTAAAGAGGAGCATTGACACCGGCATGCCTTCACCAAAGAGGAGCACCGATAATGATGCACCTTAACATAAGAGGATTACTGATGCACAATTTCAAAAGTGGAGCACCGATGTTTTTTAACAAAATAATATTGGTGCATATGGGTCATGGAGGAACAGTGCATCCACTCCTTAAAAGGAGCACCGATGTGCCTTCACCAAAGAGGAGCATCGACACCCGTGCGCCTTATCCAAATAGGAGCATCGGTGCGCCATTACAAAAGTGGAACACTAATTTTGTTTTGGATAAAATCCAATGAGGAGCATCAATGTGCCATTACCAAAAAACAAGCACTAGTGCGCCTCAACCAAATATGCATTTATGTGCCATAATGGTTTTGGGTGCACTGATTAAAAAAATCCTCTAAAACCTCTTTCCACTTGCATATACTAGAAACCTCCACTATAAACAGAGAAGGGACATGTGTTTTGGGGGGGTTCAACTACAACCTCCGCTATAGGGACTTTTCCTTGTAGTGAAATGACCAATCTCATTACAAATGTAACATTGTAGGGGTCCTATGTAACCTCCTCTCTTACCAACTTTGAAAGATATTGTTTTAACTCTAAATCCTCCTCCTTTTCCTTCTCCTCTTGTGCCCTAGGGTTGATCCACAACTCTGAATATAGATTGGTGTAGCCTTTTTATGAGGGAATTTAGGCCTCTACACTTATCATTATTATGCATCATAGACCCAGAGAATTCACAATAGACTATATTAGGAACTGAAGAATATTTATGATACACAATGCATAGTCAAGGTGGAATACCGAATGATTTACAAGTTTCATAATAGTCATTAGGAGAACCTATTGGGGGCTCTAGATACGATGGCCTACTTATGGAATGAAATTGATTTCCCATAGAAATCTGTGTGACTATCACACTAAGCCCATTATTAAATGGTCATCCGAGTGGAACTTGCCCTCCTTGCATCCTTGGGCATTCTGAATCATGATGTCCTTTTGTCATGTAGCCTGTGAACCATACCTTTGGTCATTACGCTTTTGGTATATTCATATCTTGGAGCCTCTTAGTTATTTCTGTTAATTTGTGATGTACTTGTGCCAATTCACCATAAGAGGATGAAGTGCCTACCCCATTCCCATTGAGTCTAGATATTTCACTATAGCTTCAATATTCATCGCTTGCTCCAAAGCAAACTCGGGAGAATCTATCACTTGTTGCAATAAAGGTATCTTGGTATCTTTGTTAGAAACAAAAGTCCTTGAATGAACCATTATTTGTGATGGGTGTTGTGGATTGGATACTTTATGTATTAGTTAACACATATATGAATAATCATGCATATGCCCAGGATGACTCTTCTAGTCTTTGTTAGATTTATCTTAGTTTTGCAACTCCCTATTGTTCTAATTTAGGTCGCGAAAACTCATCTAGGAAAAAAGTTTTGGTTTCTGCTAGTGTAGGAGCCAATGTGTTTGGAACTTACCTTTGTGATAAGTCTCATATATCATGTAAATATATACAATGGAGAGTTGTCTAGAATTCCACTAACTTGGGTGTTGATGGGGTGGCTCTAGAATTCCAAATTGGTTTATATAGAAACCAATGTTGTGATACATCATCTTCTTTGTTCCCCCAAAACTCTAGGAACCTTAGCGGAGGTCCTAGTGGAATTCCTCCCATTGGTGTTTTACTTGGTGTTGTAGTTTGAGTCCCTACAAATATAAACCCTCGGGGTCCTATATGTACTATAAGATTGCTACTAGGGTGTTGAGAACTACTACTACTTCCTCCTATTAACGAACTGCTTTGAGAACTATTACTACTACTACTCATCTAACTATACTAGGGAAATTATAGCACAATATTGTGAGATTTTGTTACCATATTTTGCGAGGGTTCCTGGGGGTCAGTCAAGGGAGTGCTTGCTCCATTCCTTTTTGTTCCTTTTTCAATGAGGGGTTCACTTTCTAAATCACTTTCATTTTTGGCAGGTCCTGATAGTTCTCGATGATCCTCTTTTGCACTTAGGGTTGAGTCTGGAATTAGATTAAAAAACTTTGTTATGCAAAAAATGGTCTTCATGATCCTTCCTTCCACTAGTTCCTTCCATCCAAATTCCTCTTACTGGGATATCCTACACGTCAATCCCTTATTCTCTTAACTTGGAACTTGCCAGTTCCTCTCTCCACTTCATTTGACGTATATCCTCTTGAATTTATTCACTATCCTCCCCATTCCTTATATTTTCTTCCAGATGCATGCTTCTCTTTTTTGCTTCTCATAGCTTATCTTTCAACCATTTTTCCTTAATCACTACTCTTTGTTCTACTTTCTCAGCCTTGGATTCAACACTAACAAAACCCTACATTGATGACAGATCTTCCTTACACAATGTAGCGACATCAACCCAACTCCCCCCCTAGGAGTGGGGGGTTTACTCCATTCTAATCCATTTTAGAGGTAGAAATACGAATTCAACCAACCAAGTAATCCTCTTGCTCCTCTCTTGATTTCATATTCAACTTTTAGTTTCAATTGGTTTTTTTCTATTGCAAACTCCATAATATAGCAAAACATAGTAATTTCTACCCAAAAATCAACTACTCTAATCAAGGGAAAGTTTAATTGATTCAACCTAATCAAATCCTTTGCATTCCACACAATAATCTTCCTTTTTTTATTGTGATACTAAGGTGCTTCTGCAAGTCATCACAACCACCTTGCCAAACTTATCAGAAGCACAACCCACAAAACTTTGTATTAATATAGAAGTGTTACTTTGTAGAAAATATATTGTATGAACTTCGTTACTTACCATCCCCTTAGATCAACCTCCTAAGTCATAAAATTAGCAATCTTCTTTTCCCACCAATCTTGAACCTCACTAGTTGTCACCAAGGCATCCATACTATTAATCGAGTCCTGTAAAAACCCAGGTCCTAGAAATGAAACCATTTGTTGGCACAAAATGAATACCAAGGTTTCTGCACATGATGGGCCAAAAAAATGGCGTCGTTGTAGTTGATAGTGGCGGCATTTTCAATCCCCTTAAGTGGGAAGGTCTCACCTAAAGAAAAACCAAGACCAACACAACAAAGGTTTTAGTTAATTGTATGGTTATGAAGGTATTTGTCAACATCAAACATCACAATAGTATTCACCATATTGCATGAAGAATTAAACATATTCTCCATCTATCCATCAAAACAATAGAAAATAGAACCATAAGTGCAAAAACATTATATAGATAAATGTTGAACCATCACATAGACATTATCCATGTGAAATTTTTTAGGGTGGGGGGGGGGAATCTCTTTCATTTAATCAACAAAATTACATTACAACAACAATCTCATAGGCTCAATTCTTACATTCACTATGGAATTACCCGTCACAGGATATAACACAACCCCAAGAACCCATTACAAAAACCACTGACCCAAATATCTCTCAACAGTTGGTTCTTCTTGTGCTCAGATACTCTGAGCTTTGAACTCTTCTTACAAACTCTCTCTATGTGTGTGTGTTCTTCTTCCCTTCTTATACTTGTGCGTGTTGGGTCCAAAACCAATCCAAAATAAATGCAGCGGTCACCTTGCTTCCACGGATTCCAGTGGTTTCCACTGCTTCTGCTACTTCCACTACTTCTGCTACTCTTCCTTCCTTATTGTGACATATGGTCTTATTCCACTACTTCTACTTATGTTCCTTCTTGGTATACTATAAAAGATCCTCATGTTACCCATATGTTAGTTTAAGGAAAAAATTCTTTTGATATTATATGTGTTCAAATTTTAGCATGTTGAAGGATGCACTTATGTGGGTACCTTTATATTTCACCATATACATGGTGTTGATTTTATGCCCCATTCATGGTAGTTTCATAAAAAAAATATTCATATAAGGACTAACTCTTAGGTTTTTCCATCAACCATGGTCAAAGAACTAACCTTGGTGCTCATAACCTTCTAATGGAACCCATATCCCCATTTGGAGACCAAATATTCTAGGGTAAATAATATGTTCAAATGTTTCTATTGTTATTGCTTTAATTATAAATATGCTTGGTTAAATCCCAACAACAGGTATCATTTCCACGAGAGTGGCTAGGGTTCTTAATATGGATAGTACTGTCAAGATGAGTAGTGTGTCGAGCGTGAGGCCATAGAAGGAGATCTATGGACTTGTATGAAAACTTGTGGGAGGAGGTAGTCTAGATTTTTGGAAGTACCGGATGTTGGTGTATATAGCCTATGATTGAACAAGAACCCAAGTATCATAACCAGGGATTGGCATCTTTGTTGAACTCATGGATAGAGGAAATCATGGAGGCACATTTTGGTAACCAAGAGTGACTTCTGGGTCATGATTTGAGCTATGGAATTCTAGATGTAGCTCTTCGAGGATTTGGAACCCAACTCATATGATACCCTAGAGAAGAGGGGTCATATTGTGAATTTTTTAGTCCCAAATGCTACAGATGGTTATTTTTGGATCTACTGTGTAAATCCCCCTAAGAAATGGTGTGGAGGAACCTCATTTAGCTTTGCGTTCATGGTGGTAGATCTAGCAGAGAAATGCCTTGCCAAAGTGAGACTTGCAATTAATGTTGCAAATATGACCATTTGCAAAATGAACCGTGCAAAGGAAGAGCATCATCATGTCTTATTGGCAAGGCCCAAAATCTAGAAACTCCTATGCTAGTTGTTGTGTGGTGGTACACATAAGAAGGCTAGTTATGCCATTGAATAATACTGGACAAGTTGGGTCAAAACCAAAGTTTTTGATTAGCCATGGAATTTATCGTTAATGGATACAAAGATGAAGAATATATATATATATATATATATATATATATATATATA
>LPNX010624798.1:523343-536794 GCA_001517045.1 Pseudotsuga menziesii
ATTGCAATAGGTAGTGCTCTGTAATGCACATGTGCAAGCCTTCTATGCCAAATCTCATTTGGCTCTACTGTTTCATGGATCAAGGCTTGTTCTGGATAGCCCTTCAATTTGTGCAAGCCTCCTTCTTGTTCTCCAATCACTACCGCATCATCGATAGTCTTTCCTTTTAGCCACATGATGACTTGACCATCTATGAATGCAATCTGGATTCCTTTTACATCAATGCTAAAACAAACAATACTTCTTTCATTGTTAGGGACTTACTAGAGTCTAGCTTGTATGAAGATTCCCCACTACCTTTTATTGGATATTGGTAGTCATCTCCTAGTTTCACCTTGTGAGGTGATTCATGTTCTGATAGTCTCACAAAGGATTCCTTGAATCCCGTCATATGTTTGGAAGCCCCTCTATCTATGAGCCAATCATCACTTGCATGAGTAATGTTACCTGTGAGAGCTGATATCAAAACATATTCATCTTTGCTTGAATAATCTTCACTTTCATATTTGGATCTCTTTTTGGATGGTTCATCATCCTTTGTAGTATGAGCATGATGTCTTCTTTGGCCTCGTCTCCCTCTGAAACTGGAACCTCCATACTCATGTAGGTGTCCAATCCATTTTCTTCAGAGAGATCATATACTTCCATGCTTGGAAGTTGTCAACTTCCCCAAGCTTGTCACCAAGCTGATGTGATATATCATATTGAAATACGAAGCTCAAATGGAAATAGCAAAGAATTAGATCTTACCGATTGAGGTGTCCGTCCTTGTCCCGGAGTTTGCTGATCTAGGGTTTGTCACAGAAACCCTAATTTTCAAAGCTTGGAATATTTCAGATCTGATTGGATGAAAAGATAGATCTATTCAAATGGAGCTGTCCAATGTACTCCTTTTCTGAAAACAGTGGAGGGAAACTCCCGGAACAGGAAGCCCTAATTTTCTGATTTCTTCTGCAGAAATTCCTGTTACTGTTTCTGTGATATCTTCTAAATTAATGCTCCTATGAGTCTGAAATTTCTTACTGAGGTAACCTCGCATGTCCCTGATCCAACAATGCAAGTTTCATCAGAAATTGTTTCACCATTTTGGAATTATATTCCTTTTCCCAAGGTGACCTGTTACAGGACTGTTCAGAACAGCGAAGTTGTACGGCATGCCAAGTGTCACTGGTTCATCTTCTGAGTCTGATCGTCATAAGACAGAAAGTACAGTCCGTTCCCTTTCTAGAACATCTTCAGGAATTCCATTTGGACCTCTGTAGCGCAAGATATTTCATATCTCCCCAGGTGTCCTGTTTATGGATGATTTCTGGAAGAGGCTGGAACCCTAACTTGGAGAGATCATATCTCCTAGAATACAGCGAATAAGAGGCTTCCCTTTATACAAAGTGTTCATCAGGATTTTATCTTAGTCCCCTACAATTTTCAGATTCTGAGACTTCTCCAATATCGGAATATAGCGACTGTACCAAAACTTAGCAGTTTTAGTATTTAGGGTTTCTCCTAGCTCAGGGTCAAACTAGGGTTTGACTTTCCCGGAGATTTACCCAACCAAATTTATTGATCCAGGTCTCTAAATTTCGGTTTTGATGAGGAGAAAAATCCTATGCTGGTCTCACCCAAAAATTCCTCTTCTATAGAAAGCCCTAATTTCTACATCGAAACTGAAAATGCTTGAAATTGAATTCCGCATCGATAGAGAGATGCACCCTTCAATGGAGAGTCATCCTAGCATACTTTTGCTGAAAATATGTGGAGGAAGATCCACAAAATAGGAAGCCCTAGTTCCTGTAGCTGCACAATGTCTTCTTCTCAGGTTAGCTCTGATACCATGTTAGTTTTTCAACATTTAAGCTAGCATTATGATAAGATCTTTTCACTGAGAGAATAACAAGCACAGCAATCACATAAGCATATCACAAGAGACAAGAGACACAAAGCTTTTAGGAGGGGAAACCATAAATGGAGAAAACCCCTCAACTTCCTCTAATATAGTATCACCACAATATGTGAACCCAAAACAGTAAGATGACCTCCCTTCACAACAGCAGCCTTCTGTCTTCTGTCAAGCCCAAGAATTTCCTTCTCCAAAAGTGCGCCACACTTGAGAGAGCAAGAGAGATAAGTCACAAGTGATAAATAGAGAGACTCTCACTCTCTATTTATATTATTCCGTTGAATTGAAGTGCACTCAACCTAATAATTACTACTCGAGCCTACACCTTAATTAGTGTATAATAACTCAAGTGCCCCTAAACAGTGGGGACTTACCCAATGACTTGATATGACTTGTTTACATTATAATACTCCCGATCGGAACATCGGGGCATGACCACATGACTCAAATACATAATAGAAACATCCCGAAATAAACATCGGGTTACAATAATATAAAATACATAGAAGAATACATTCCGAAGTTACATATACATCAACAAAATGTGTATGCTCTCAATGTATTCCATGAAGAAGTGGTGGATTCTTTTGAGTGTGTTCGGATAGTGCATGAGGGAAGACACAATGGATCTCGTGGAATGTGTGGACATCTAACAAAGTGACACAAAATTTCCAAATAACTAGTTAGTGGGAGGATCAACACAAATAGCAGTTTGACAAATTATCAAAGGGAAATCCACGAGAGGGTGTGCAAAGAGGAGAAATAACAACAATTAAAAACAAATATTACTTTGGAGTTGAAAATTATTTATTATATGTAGATGGGTATATGGTTGCAAGGCCAATTAGGCTTTCACAACCCTAGCAACTCATTGGTAAAGTCTTGTAAACCTAGGTGATAGGGGGCATGTGAGATTCCTTGGTTAAAACTTTGAGGGTGGTTGATGATTACTCTATGTCAAGTTTAAAGGGGGAATTGTTAGGCTAACCTTGACTTAATGAGTCAATATTGGAATAATCTTGGTTTAGGTCAAAGAAGGTGGTTTTTAGGCCCATGGTATTTGGTAGACCATGGTATTGGTGCAAGGTAAATTGCATGTAATGAATCATATAAAAAGGATTAGAATAATCCATTGTATTATGAGAGGGTGAGCTTACTTGGCCCAACTTGGTCGGTTTTGGCCTAAGACAATGAAGATATTCATTGATGTTGGTTTTTCCCCTCATGGAGTTTTTCAAGGTAAATAATGTGTTATAATGTTTTATTATTATTTCTCTCATTATATATATGATTTCTTACATCCCAACACTTGAGCCCTAAAATCTTCCTTAGACCCTAAGCCTTGGTTCTCCTCCCTTGACCATGGTTAATGGTGGTTTAAAGGTGCAATTGAGACAATAGTCTATGTATAAAATTAAATAAATCAAGGTACAAATACTCAAAGCATCGAAGGATTCTGATGCTCATGACTTCATCAAGTAAATACTGCAACTGAAACAAATTCATATAGTTTATTCAATAAATTAAGATATATTTAATCAATTGCAATTGAAATAGAGCATTTAAGTAATAATTAGGACATTCTAAATTGAAGTGAGATTAACCTATATTTATGCATCTCTTTAGAGGAGGGACATGAAAAAAATCACAAAGAGTCAAGAGTACAACATTACACTCTAGAGTTCAACGATGAATGGAAGAATTTTCACATGGCTTACTGTCTCTATTGTTTCCTACCATAAGGTAGTTTATTAATAAATTGCAAATGATAATATTGAGAACAACCATTAGATCGAGTAACATACAAAGCACATAAGTTGTGAGAATGACAATAAGATAGGCATACCTACAAAACATACACACATTAACAACTAAAGGGTAATGATGTCTATAAAGAATGAAACTGTGGCTAAGCTATGGTAGTACTAAATAAGAATATGCTCCATGAAGTAGTTCTTTATTTCTTAGAGTTCAACATATTGTGTTTAAACTTAACTTATTTGTTTTATTATATAGATATATGTGTAAGTGTGTGTATTTTCATTTTCCTATACCTTCCTCGATTCAATGGATAAACATTTTCACATCATTCCATATTTATTTATTTACACAATTAAATAACAAGCTTAATCAACTTATTCACATCATTACTATGTACATTTTTTGCATCTTCAAACAAAAATTCAAATGATACTTTCACCAACTTTGATGTAGCTTCACTTCGTCTATAGTTTTCATAGGAAAGTGTTACTTATCATTATCCTCTTTGTGGTATAATGATATATGAAAGTGTTCATGTTTGCAATGTATTAATAATCATTGTAATATAAACATGTTACAATTTGGATATTTTTCAGTTATATTTTTTAACCATTTTCATTTTTATAACAACCTCCCAATCCAAGTTTCTACGTTAGGCATTTTGTCTTTTACTTAAAGCTTTGTGCATTTTTGGACGTGTTTTAAGATCTCCCTTTGAAGATTCTGAAGCGCATTAAAGTGATAAATTTTGCTTATGGTACAGTTTGATGATTAAAAAACATGTTATTTCAAAGTTTATTCAATTACTTTTTTATTTTTATTTTTTGACATTAAGATTAACATGCTATTTCAATTTTTATTATATTACATTATATTTTTATTTTTAGGTCAAACTAATAAGAAAGTCCCTGTTTTAATTGTGATGAAAAATATTTCTGTGGGTTTTGACATTAATCCAAAAGAAACTTAATTGAGGCATAGAGCAGGTTGAATTTGTCTTTATGTCTGAACAGTGTTGAAATTATTACCACCTAACCTAAGTTTGTGGGGTTTTATTAAAATTATTTTTAAGGTGGGTTTTGTACGGATTTATTTGTTTAGGGAACAACTGACTTCTTATCAACTAACATTTTAGACAACTGCAGCTTTCTTAACAAGGGCATCCACCAAGGGAGCTAATGAACAGGACATGACAAATATTTTTGGTGCTTCTCAGAAGTTTTCATCCATGGACCTTCCATCCCACACCATCCTTTAGAGTAGGTTTTACTTGAAGATTTAAGATATCAGTTTAGTGTTGTATTAAGTAGTTGAAATTTTGGAAATGGTTAGCTAGATAATGCTGCTAAGAACACATTACATGTCCAATTAAAACTAGACCCCCCTTTGAAACACCCACACACATACACATATGCTCAAATGTAGATGTTAGCTAGCTAGTTTGCTTCAATGCTTGTGATATTGAGATATGATATTTATTTAAATACAACTATGTTGTCAAGTATTGAGATGATATTTATTTAAATATAAATCTGCTCTCAATTTTGAAATGATATTTATTTATTTTTTATTCAAACTTGGTAATTTTAAACAAAGCGTTGTTAATCACATATTTTACAATTATGTATTAAATTATATTGTGCTCAAATTGCATCAATAATCATAATATGAAATGTTAATCTCTACAAAAATACTATCATTTCCAACCTAAACATAAATCAAATTTAAATAAATGTGAAATTCATTGCATTTCGTAATTCTATTGCAAAAATAATTTAGTTACTTAGTTAAGAACAATGGAGTACTACATAGAGATGAAAATCTATGACATGACCTGAGATGAGAATCATAGCATTGCTTTCGTGTTTTGTGATCTCAAAAGATCATTGAACACTCTAAAATCCATATATGACGCCATCATATTTCTTTGTTGAAGTGGAGCCATTGAAAAACAATTGTCTCAGTTTCATAAATGCACATGATGTCAACAAACAATCCAAACAAGCTTGATGGCACACCCCAATTCTGTTCAGGTCCAATAATTCCTCCACCTTATCCAATCCACCAACTTAGATGACCGTTGCAAAACTTCATCAGGTGCTTGATGTCATACACTGTTGAAAAATACATGTTGATCAAATTGAAGAAGCCAGTAGGTGTCGAAGGCATTGGCTGGCATGTTAGAAGCTTCGGCAAGTACCCGAAATCATGAGCACCATGAAAGGTGACCCAGTGCACAGTGTCATTCAAAACAATTCCAGATGGAATTAGATGATAAAAAAATACCCGTGCATCGATTCCCTTGCTAAAGTTTCTTGAAATCAATGCCACTTTGTTGCAGAAGCTGAATAAAATCGACATCATACTTATCTTTAACAAGATTAAATTCACAAAAGTTGAATTGCCAGATGTGATGCCTACCGGTACTGCAATGAGGAAGGTTCCCATCCTCATCTGAGAATCTGAAACCCACTTGAATAAGGTTGAGTATATCAACATTACACTTTATAGCCAAATACTTCAATTCCTCTGAATAAGTACAAAAATCGCTAGGTTTAACAACTATACCAGAAAACTTAGTATCCATGGAAATGTATGGGTAATAACCCACGATTTCACGAATCAGAGCAAACTCCTCCACCACATTATCTGCCCAGACTTCCCTTATTATCAAGGAATCGCTTTGGAGTAGACTGGGCATCTTGCGTTTCTTTAAATACCAAACCCTATAATACAGGAAATTCCTTTGACAAATCCGAAAGGTAAGAAAAATTGTTTTAAATGTGCAAATCCCTCAGATAAAAGAAAAGTTGGTTTAAGCATGTAAGCATGTGAAAATCATTTTAAGGATGCAAACAAGAAGATTTTTTTTCAAAAAGGAAGCAACCATGTGTAAATCCCTCACACACAAAAAAACTATTTTTAGCATGTAAGCACGTGCAAATCATTTTAAGAATGCAAACAAGAAGATTTTTTTCAAAAAGGATGCAACCATGTGAAAATCCCTCACACAAAAAATTGAGCTTATATAGAGAAAATAACAAAATTACCTTCTTGGAGAAAAATATGTGCCCAAACTTCACTTTCTAGACACCACTGACGAAGAAATAGGCCTCACTTTACTGGAGGTCAGATACTCAACAGTGGATGTCTTTGATTGACCTTTTCTCACCTTTTATGGAACAGACTTTCCTCCAAGGTTTTTTTGAAGCAGAAGGATTGAGTAGGTGGCAGGAAAGAAACACCGTGTTTCAAAGGTTGCCACAAGGTATGAAATTTCAAAATATCATACCAAAGTTTATGAAATTTCCATGCCACACCATGCTAACACTAAGACAAGGAATAACTACGGGGATCCGAATAGGGTGACTATAGTTATTTGTGCATGCAAATTACTTATGCTATGCAAACTAGTGGTAAGTATATGTGCATACAAGTACTTATGTAATGGACAATGACTGTACATTATTGTACTAGTTATGCCAACATTCAAGCACGCCTAATTTGTTAAAAATAGACATGCTTAATGTAGATATGTCAACTTCAAGCTTAATTTTAATGAAATTAGACCTGCCTAATTTGGACATGCATTTGTTAAAACTAGACAAACTTTCACAAGTACACAGAAAATAAGATATTAAGAAATTTATGAAATTTCATAATCCCATACAAAAGTTTACGACATTTATTCCTTTCTCATCATGGGTAAAATCCCATACTAGGATGGGCTATCCAATAAAAAGTTTTAGACTTTACGCTTTTATCAAAATGCTTATTAACTTCCTCTTGCCTAGTTTTAGTTTTTGCATTACGTGATTGCGTTGTTCTTTTAAGGCCAAAAGGGTATCGTTCCTTTGATATAATTCACTTTGGTTTAAACTCTCAGTCTAAAAAGCAATCTAGAAAGAAGCTAACTTACGTTTGAGAGCCATTATTGTCTCTGGTACATAAAATATCTGGAGCGTGTTTCGACTATGCTAATTTTGGTCATAGTCTAGTCAGTTGATTAGATACTTAACAGTTGAGTATTCTATTAGGTGCACACTAGCCAAGTATGCCATTGACTATAAACTTTTCCTGCAAGTAATTATTTGTTGGCTAGGTTAATCATGGTGTTGTATCCATTTCATTTATTCCAACATAACCCTTTAGTTATTTTAACATAACCCTAGCACCATCTATCTAGTAGCTTAAAAAAACACAGCTTAGGGGACCCAACATACATAGATCCTTACCAATCAACCCTCCCCATTTTGGGGGGTTTTAGTTCCACAATAACTGATTAACTTAGGGTTTTTCATATTGGTAATAGTAGTTAGTTGTGAACTCATTATCCGTTTTTTTCCTCTTTCTATCAAAAGAAGGATCATCGACTTTTCCTCTCCCTTGGAACTCAGCTTTGAAAGCAAATTGATCACAAAAAAAATTGGGATTGAACATTGAATTCAAAGTTCCTAAAGCGTAATGAGTTATTCAACTTGATTCCAATGATTTGTGATGTGTTTCTTGATAAGACTCTAATTATAGTTGTGTATTATACTAAAATATGTCAAGACTCAAGTATAGTCAACAAATTCTATGCAAGAAACTCAATTATAGTCGACAAAATCTATATAGGGAACTCAAATATAACCACATATTGCAAGCATACTTCTTTATCTTCCCCATTGGTGTCACATACCCCAATTTTGTAAAATAATGTTAATTATTTCAATTTGATTTCCTAAGACATTATGTTAAATTTAATGCTAAGTAGGAACTGATGACTCAGCAAAGTCAAAAGAAGTGGAGTGTAATTCTGAATATTTTATTATTAATAAGTGGAGACAACAGCATGGGAGAGCTGTTAATAAGAGTGTTACTAGTCAAACTGGTGGAAGGAACTAGGTGGAGGGAAAAAGACAAGTGGCAGCATCCTCAAACACTTCCTATGTTGCAGGTGGCAAATTCCCTACATTTGGGGTCATGATCCCCCAAGAAAGTGGGATCAGAGCAGGTGGCTCAATAAATGACAACTAACCCAAAAAGACCTAGACAATCTTTTAAAAATACCCAATGAATAGAGCTGAGGTTGCTCAGATATTTTCCAGGAGAAGAATCATTCAGGAGGAATGTTATTCAGGAAATTCATTGGGGAAAAGGGAAAAACTGTAAGGAAGGTGTTTTGAGAGATAATCTACAGTAACTTGGTCTGATACAGCTTGCTAGCTGAGAAAACTTACTGATAAGTTCAGGATTGGCATTGAGTCTGAAGACGGGTACTTTATTATTGCTGCACCTAGTTCCAGCCAGGGAGACCAGAGCAAGCTCGGGGGTCCTGAGGAGTCGCTGTTTGAGTGCTCTCCAGGAGTTGGTAGGGAGGAACGGCCTCCCATTGCTGTTGTCGTCCAAACTCAAAGATCAGGTTCTGTTGTTTATAATTTTCTGTGTATTATATGTGGATGATTGAATGATGTAAAGATTTATATGGTTTAGTAATGAAGTTGTTCTTAGTTTGTTAGTAATAGAATTTTTTTAATGAGAAAAAAAAAACCCACCTGTGTTTTTCCTCATCTGGAGTGACCTAGACCGTACTCCAGCACAGGTGGTGAAATTAGTAATAAGATAGTATGATGAAAAGGGTAGAATAAAATGTTAGTAGAATTATAGAATATTTCCTTTTATTTTGTTATCAGAAGAAATATCTCTTATACCAGGAGAAGTGTTAAACCTAAACCAAGACTGTTAGTTATTTAGAAACAAAGAAAGAAGTTATATCTTTTTACTTTTGGTAGTATGTTTGGTAAATAAACAGTTCCCATTTCAGCATTCCTTTCTCAAAACCTTTTGATTTACTTGAAAACAAAGTACTTGAAAAACAAAGAAGGAGTATTTAGATAAAAGTTAAAGTCTATAGTATCAGGGTTTTTAAAATGCCTTTTATTTCCACAAGTTATTTCTTCTCTGTATAGAATTAAACAATTACTGTATGTTCCTTTTATAACATTTGAATTGAGAGAGAGGATAGATTGTTTTCCTTTAGAAGTATTTTGCTAGAGCTAAAAACTAATTAATGTAAGTTTGTTAATTACACTGCAATGTAAATAACTTTTCATTTATCTAACATAATTTTATCTACTAACCTATCTTCTAGCTATTTAAATAAATACTATCATATAGTTTACAGGTCGAAACATAAATAGTATTTTTATTTTCTTTATACTATAAACAAAAATAAAATAATACAGAAATCTGACAGGATTCCTTTTAAAGTATATTAGTACAGAAGCATAAAAAAATTACAACAGAAGAATACTCTCTTATTATACACCTGCTATTGACTAAATATAGAGTTAATATATAATTAAAGGAATAGTGTTACTAAGTAAATAAAGTAATGAACTTGTCTCTTGTAGTGAGCATTAAATAGATACAATTTTATTATGTACTCAAAAGTCGTATCTAACAGATACAAAGTATTTCAGTAAAAAACATGGAGTCCTTATATCTCTGAAGGTTAAAAATAAATTATATAACAAACCTTTTCAATTCTTTGTAATAAAATAAGTTATTATAAAAACCCTGTATAGTAACCCTAGTATATTAAAAATTAAATAAAAGTTACAAGGTAAAAATCCAGTACATTAACGTACAAAGAATAATCATTAGGGTATTATCATGCTCAACCTACTGAGACTAACCAATCGCTTTACATTATAAATAACAATTAAACAATTTACAATAACACATTATAATTTAAAGATAAATAAAGAAGCTGTAAATATTATTAAATACTGTCAAGTTAGGGTAGTACCCTACTAATTCCAAAATACAATAGATTTAACAACTGGAGTTTAAATTCAGTGTTTTTACTCACGGCTGTAAACAAAATCTACACAGTGAGGCTTTTACAGCCCTTCCACCAATTGTATATATACACAGTAATCCAAAATAAAACCAAAGACTACGGTCTTGGCCTAAGCCGGAGACCCCGTTTCAAATGACAGAGTAAACAAAAAACGCAAGGGTTGTAGGTCACGACGACCAACCCACGAATCTCCCCAAGGGACCAAGAAGGAGGAAGATGCCATGGTTAAACTAGGCTTACCGTAAGCTGGCAGCTGTTCCATTCCTGCTCTATCTACACGAAGGGTTGAGCCGACACCTGTTAATGAGAAAAGTATTATTGTTAAAACCCTGTTACAAAACAAACATTTATATATTAAAACCAGACTGCGAATGAAGGAAGGTTAACAACATTGCTCACCTGGAAATGTTAAAGAAGCACGACCATCCACGAACAACAAAGTAACCACCGGCGTGAGGAGGAAGCCCTTCATTTCACTGTAGGAAGGGAAAAGGATTACCGGTACAACATACAACCGATTGCAACTCAGAAGAACAAGACCTCGACTCTTACTGAGGAAGGAGTTTGTTTACAGTCAAAGGGTTTGGGTTCGAGCTAGTAAGACAGCAGAAAACCCTGAAGGAAGAACCGCTAACATATGTCCAACAACAACACTTTGGGAAGCACTTCTTAAACGTGCTTTTGGACAAGCCCACGAGAAAGATAACGAGATGGAGAATACCATTGCAAAGGAGCAATGTGACAAGGGTGCACCAGCACCATCGCAGAGCGGCAGGAGGCCGAAAAATATGGAAGGGATAATAAGATTAGGGTTCGAGGGAGAGTTCCTTATATCTATGCAGCACATGGCCACAACAACGCCATGTTAGTAGGTAAATAATTTGTAAGATGTGGGTTCAAGTGTATAGTCCCAGAGATCTTCCTTCCACGAGATTTATCATTACCACTCATTGGTATTCCAAGGTTCCACTTTAGTTCTTATTGCAATATCAATCCACCTTGCACGTAGTATGGAAAACCTAATAATCATTACCCAAAAACTTTGTTAACAATCATCGAGGTCGTGGGGGGTCATATGACCCTTATACTTCTAAAGTATGATTTCATAAATCATAAATCAAGTCTATCATTTTTACATCATGGCATGGCCCTTTGCATACCCCTCTTTCTATGCTATACAACGTTTCCATTAAACATTTATAACATGGGGTCTTCACTTAGTGAAACCATGCCATATCACGTTCGTTCGTGGCATATGAAACAATACCCCTATTTTCAAAAAATATTGGAAAATACCTCCCAAAATCATTTTTTTTAACCCCCTCCCAATATGCCTTGCCGATTTTAAAAAACCCCTATTTTCCCTATATATTGCATGTATCCATTTTTTATACCCCTTTATATTTCTACCTAAGGAAAAAAAAAACTAAACACATGAAAGGGCAACACTTGATAGGCGCCCTTAGGCAAATCACTTTATTATGAATTAAAATGTATCACATGATGTCAAAACAAATAAGAGAGGGTTTATTTGTACCAATCTCAAACAGTAGTGTGTTTTCCCCAAGAAGGGTTCAAAAATGAAACTTACACCATTTATAACTGCTTCTTTCCATCACGAACTTTTTATCCAAGCACCATTTTGGTATCTAGGAGATTGTACATCTTCAGAAACAAAATTGATTTGGAATCTTCAATGCATACTGTTAATCTTTTTAGATTAACAGTATGCTCGATTTTAAATGCAGAGAATTGCAACCTGTTCTTCAGTTTAATGATTCCAATCATGGATTATTATTTCAAACCCTCGATTCTAGAAGCAACAATTTCCATTTCAATTCGTTCCAGCAGATGCCCCTAATATTGGTCCCGATTTATTTTGGTTTCCTAGAATCTAATTAGAAATTAAGATGAAAAATTTCTTGAGATATAATTCATTGGTGGCCCAGGTTATAATTCCTTCAGATATCTTCTATGATCTACCTTTTCTCTATTTGTTTGGGCTTATGTTTCTCAATCAGTCTGCTGCAAACCATTTTACATCTGCATGAATGCTAAATCTGATCTACAATCCTATCATGAATAAATATGCAGGGTCTGTTAGCCAAACAACTTTTTCAGTATACAAAAATTGTAAATAACATCTGACTAGAAAATGAGACCATACATGGATGCCAAGTTGAGCTACTGTAACTATCACCATTTGTGCATGTGCACTTACCAGAGGCGAATAAGCAATGTAAAGGCAAGATGATTACCAGCCAGTCACAATACATAGAAGAACATGCATTGGAATAAGATTTATTATGAAAGTGTAACCTCCCCAGGAACAGACCTACAAAGAAGAACCTGTATTAAAATTATCTTTATAATATCAATAACAATAATTGCATCATGCATGGATATCATTTGTTATTCCAATGACCTACTTACCATATAAAAGTAAGCCAAGGCATTTAAAGTAGCATAAAAAAGAGATCCAGTGTTCAATGTCTGCAAAAGTTCAAAATAACGATCACGTTAACAAAACAGGAAACTCCAACATATTAAAATTATTTTTCATGCCATAATAAGATTAGTTTTGACATTGCAGACTCTAATCAATTTCCTCAGCAGTGGAACTACATATTATAAGACTGCAAATCTTCATGAATGGACATGACTTAGGTACTAAGATTTACAAAATACCAATACCATCATTTTCAGATTTCTGCTATAATTTACACTGAACAAGGTTTGCACATGGATGTACCTTGATATATAGATAGAATGTAATGATCAAAGCAAATATAGCTATAGCTTCGTTATCATAACTTCCATCCACAGATCGCAATATATATGAAGGAACCTGCAACCAAACAATTAATTATAAAATCAGAAACATGTTATCAACTTTAGCAATTGAACAATAGACTAAAATAATAAATACAATGATTAAAGAAAATA
>LPNX010624832.1:0-51903 GCA_001517045.1 Pseudotsuga menziesii
ATATATATATTTGTGTTTGGTTGTCAGCTTATTTACAAATGTTTCTTATGTATTTGCTGTATATTTTATGGAATGTGTGTGAGATGCCAATCCAAAATACAATTAGCATATGCATCAGTTAATGAATTTTGGTTTCGTGCAATGTGATTAAAAGTAATAACTTCAAAATGTCTTTCCAGTAAACGTATTTGCATGAACTGACGTAACAATGTAGGATTACGCACCTGATAAGCTCGATTGAGCTGGGAAACAACCAACTGAGAATCCAAACGGACTTCAAGCGGGGTGATGCCTCATGACAAAGCATCCCATAGGAGCTCAATTACAGCCCTATATTCAGCAACATTATTGGAAGCAGGACCTAGACAAGTGCCACCCGCGGCAACAAGCTGTCCTGAGGGAGAGTAGATAACCCATGCTGCCAAAGCCAGGTTACAAGAGTGACGGCTGGCGCCATTAGAAAAACCTACATACATCTCGAAAGACATCTGCAACAACCAGCAAATAGTATAAAAAAACGAAACTGACAACCTAATGTACATAAAAATACATACATTAATATACAAGAAAAAGTGCTAAGCCTAGGCATAGTACTTCTTCAGGTAGAGCCCATTTGTAGGCTCAGGCAGCTTATTCCCATCACAATCCACTAATTCATATGCGCCTTTACTCAAAATTTTAGACACAACATAGGGTCCCAACCACATAGCCTTGAATTTTCCTGCCCCCAGGGGCTCCTTATCTTGGTCCCAGAGCAAGACAAGTTCCCCCTCAGAGAAAACCCGAGGTTTGACCGTTTTATCATATTGAGATTTAACCCTATTCTTATGAGCCTGATTTGTAGTCAACGCATCTCTACGTTATTCATCAAGGTGTTCTAAATGGAGCAACAGTTCCTCAAGCTCAATTGTGTCAGGTAGCACATGAATAGCTATCTGCAAGGATGGGATTTTGCAATCAATCGGCGTAATAGCTTCCACCCCGTGAACGAGTTGGAAGGGGCAAAAACCCATAGCAGTTTTGACATTGGTTCGATAAGCCCAAAGAGCAGGATATAACATGATGTGCCAATTTGAACGGGCTGCATCAATAGTACGTTTAAGTATAGTTTTTAAAGTTTTGTTTACAGCCTCAACCTGACCATTTGCTTGTGGATAATAAGGAGAAGAATGTTCTTGTCGAAATCCAAGCATGGTGGTCAGCTCTGTCATCATGTGATTTTGGAAATGACTGCCATGGTCAGTGACAATCACTTTGGGAATACCAAACCTAGCAATAATCTGATTAAACACGAAGTAAGCTGTTGTTTCCCCATTGTCTTTGAAAGTAGGCATTGCCTCTGCCCATTTTGTGAAATAGTCGACAGCGACAATGATGTATTTATGCCCCCTAGCCGAGGCTGGGTTGCATGTCATATAATCTATCCCCCATTTCATGAAGGGGACTACCGAGATGATGGGAAACAAGGGAGCAGGATGTGACCGCTTTTTTCTGGTGTACAGCTGACATGGATGATAGTGTTTCACAGCCTCCACACAATCTTTAAATATGGTGGGCCAGAAATATCCGGCACGCAATATCTTCTGGGCCGTTGCTAACCCAGACAAATGACCCCCACATGCTCCGCTATGGGAATCATTTAGGACAATCTCCGCTTCCTCATGAGTAAGGCAGCGACGCAAGATGGAATCTACCCCTCGTCGATACAATGTATCTCCTATAATGAGGTAGTTTTTAGCATGAAGGCGTAACTTGCATCGGTCTTCCCTAGAGTAAGCGGTAGGATACTTCAAAGTCTAGAGATATATAAGAATATCTCCATACCAAGGATCAGAGGTGGATATAAGGAAGATGTGCTCATCTAGGAATGAGTCATCCTCAACCACTACATCTTCTTCCGTAGGGAATTCTTCTATGAGCTCGGCAAAAACAAAGGACTTTTTGGATTTAGCGGATTGGAAAACCAAGTCAAACTCTTGGAGAATGACTATCCACTTATTGAATTTTCCCCCAACAATGCGTCGGGATAAAACATATTGGAAAGGGTTTACATCTGCCACTACAGTAGTGGTCCTCAGTAAGATGTAGTGCCGTAACCTCTGTACAGCATAAACAACCACTAAGGATAACTTCTTGACGTGGGAGTACTTAAGCTCAGGGCCAAACAGAGCACGGCTAAGATAATAGACAACATGATCAACGAGCTTGTCATCCTCCTGAACTAGCACTACCCCAATGGTAGACTCCGACGCGGCTAGATATAATATGAAATCCCTAGAGTAATCTGGAAGGCGTAATAAAGGAGCTGACAACAAGGCTTTCTTTAATGCCTCGAACGCGAGTTGTGCAGTTTCATCCCATACAAATGGGGTGTCCTGTTTAAGCAGGTGCATGAAACCTTTTGTGATCTTGGCATAATTAACGATAAAACGTCGAAGGAAGTTAGACTTTCCTTGTAGACTCTGAAGTTGCCTAAGTGAACGAGGAGGAGGCAGATTTACAATAGCCTCAACTTTTAAGGGATCCACCTGAATGCCCCTACTAGAGACAATGCATCCAAGCAATCTACTTGATTCGATGTAGAAAACACACTTGTGGGGATTCAAGCGAATTTTATAGTATCTGCATCTCTCAAAAATTAACCGTAAATGATCTGGATGCTGGATCCTCTTGCGAGAATGAGCAGGCAGATCATCAAGGTAAGGCTCGACAATGGCTTTTATGTCGTGAAAAGCAAAGTTCATGGCTCATTGAAAGGTTGCCCCTGCATTTTTCAATCCAAAGGGCATTTTTCTATACGCGAATGTACCCCAAGGGAAAATAAAAGCAGTTTTATGCTGGTCTTCCGGTTTGATTTGGATTTGATTGTAGCCGGAGAAACCATCCATAAATGCGAATACCTTACTACCCGCACATGCATCTATGATCTGATCAATAAACGGTGTAGGGTAGTTGTCTTTGGGACAAGCTTTGTTAAGATCTCGAAATTCCGTACAAACGCGAATAGTCCCTTGCTTTTTATCAACAGGAACTGGGTTGGACACCCACTCAGTCAAAGCAATGGGATATATAAAACCTACTTTCAAAAGATTTTCAACCTCTACCTTCACAGCCACCGCTTTACGCGGGTTCACGGGGCGTAATTTTTGCCGAACTGGTTTAGCATCAGGATAGGTTGGAATCTCATGTTGAACAATAGATGGATCAATGCCTGGCATCTCCTCATATGACCAGGCGAAGATATTGTGGAATTCCTTGAAAAGGGCAGTATAAATGGCAATCTCCTCCGGGGAGTAGTTTGCACCTATATAGATATTTTCCACGACATCTGGTTTTACAGAGATGTTGATCGGTATAGTGGCGGAAATGTTTGCCATATTCCCCTCGGCAAACACTCCTTCCCTAGGTAAAGGGGTGACAGGTGTATCAACATCATCTGATAGTCTCACATGAAACTCTTGGTTTTCTATCTTGCTTAGCTCTGGAAGGAAATAAGATCGGTGATGAAGATCCTCACATATCTTATCACGTGAACACATAGCTTCCAAAATAGCTTCATCGGAAGGTAAAACAGTGTCTAAGCAATCTATGGAATGTAAAGAGTTTTCCGCCCATGCGGGCATATAGACTTCTTCCAGATCATCGGAGAATGTAAGAGGATCTAGAATGAGATCTACAGTGGTTTGGGTAATAGCTTGATACGCCACTTCCATTGCAGATAAGGGCACTTCCAGTTCGTGAGGGGTTGGGAGGACCCAAGGATGAGTCCTATCGACCACTGAATCAATGGACTTTTCTACAGTAGTAGAACCGATATAAAGGACTGGAGCTAGAATATCGAATGTGCCCATCAATGATGCGTACATTCCAGCCCCCAAGCTCTGTGCAGTAGGTTTGGCCTTATCAACCAATGGCACAGTGGAATCCTTAGACTCTAAGCGGCCTTTTCGAGTAAAATCAAGTTGGTCAACAGTGACCAGCTTTCCCTCATGTGGAAAAACCATGACACGAAAGACAGCAGATGCAACGACAGACATTGCATAAGTCCAATTCCTACCCAGAAGCAAATTGTAGTTCAAGGGAGCATCAAGCACTTCAACTTCAACAGAAACTGCTTTGCCAGCCAACTTAATCTCGAAAGCAGGCAGGATACCATGTGGACGGAAAGACCTTCCATCAAAAGCAGTAAGTAAAGTGGTTGATGGGACCAGCTCTGGGGATCCGAGAGCTTTCCAACAGGCCAGGGACATAACACAAGTAGAGGCTCTCTCATCAACAACTGCTTGTCCGATGGTCTTACCACCATGGACAACATCTATCGATAGAGCTACATGGTAAGGGAGGCGAATTTTAACATCAGAGAGATGAAATTTCACAGTGAGACCAAAAGAATCCATGCTACCTAAAGCTTCTAAGAGGGCATCCCGCTGAGCGGGACAGCTCTGTAGCACCTCCAAAGCGGACATTGCACACGAAGTCTGAGCCAAGTCTTCAACCACTGAGTAGTTAGAAGCGGCTTGGGCATTTGGGTTATGCAAAGTCTTCTTAAAGACACCTTTGGGTATCTTTGGCATTATTTCCACAGGTTTCTCTATAGTGAGAGGGTTGGAAGGTTCACCTACAGCTTTACCCTTCTCATCAGTCTCTTTCTCATAGTTCTTGTTCCTGGTTTGTAACAAAGTTGAGGATCGTACCATGTTGATATAATTAGGGTCAGGAGCAGTTTGACTGCCCCCTGCTACAGTAGAAGTTGAAGCAGAATTCTGCCCTTGGGGAAAAGGATCCTTCAGGACAGCCGGTGGTTGCGTTTGTAACAACTTCTGAGCTTGTTCCATGAGGGGACAAAGATGAGTAAGGTGGTCCCCTTGGCACAACTTACAAGGGAACTTGACTTTCTTCTTTTCCTTTTTGCCCCCATCAGCATTGTTTGCGGGCTTTGGCTTGTTTTGATTTTGGTTTCCCTCTCCCTTTTTTCCTTTCTTCTTCTTCCCGCCGGGCTGCTGATTTCCCTTTGAAGAGGATTGTGCAAAAACATTTGCACTTTGGGAGGAGGGGGCAGCCTTTGCTGCCTCCGCTGTAGACTGTTTGACAGACAATTGGTGAAGTTGTTTTGTCAAAGACTATACAGTGGGAGAGTTTACCGACCCAACCACACCATCGGCATGGGGTCCAGGTTTGGGTTTCTCGACCTCATGTGAAGGCCTTGGTGCCTCAGGGATGATTTCATATAAAATCCTAGACTGTGAATAAATCAAGTCCAACTGCTGGGCCCTGAGTATGGCTTCTTCCTCGCTAGTCACTCCTAATGTGGAGACATCCTTAGATATGTATGGTAACAATGATTTAAGGAACCATTCTAGTAGAAACTCAGAAGGGATGGTGGCTTTAATAAGGCTCTTTCACCTCCTCCACTCTTGGATATGATCTGAGATGTGGGTTGCCTTGTTTTGTCTAAAGGTGGACAACAAATCCGTTCCGAAATTGTAACGGACTGGAAGCTGAAAGTGGCTAAGGAAAGCGGTAGCCAAGTCCCAGAAACTGCTAAAAGCAGCAGAAGGCAGCTCGATGTACCATTTTGCTGCAGTGCCTGTCAAGGTCCTCTGGAACAGCCTCAATCTCACTGAATCTTCATTCAATGAGTTGGAAGAACACCATAGATGGAAGGTGGTGGCATGTGCCCCAGGATCTTCACCAGCCTTACCTTCAAACTTAGGGATGTCCGAGGGCAGTTTGGTGGGAACAGGTGGCCACAAGGGGTCATGCCTCACCGGATCGTTCATCAATTTTGATAAGTCTGGCAAGTTCAAAGTTGCCAGAAAGGGAAGTTTTGGCCTAACCGGTGTACTAGATGTGCCAGCTTGGGGATTAGAGGGTCCTGCCCCCAAATTCCCATAGGTAAAAGTGGGGTTTCCCCCTGACACCGGTTGTGAAGTGGGAAGGTTGCTTTGGAACGGATTCCATCCGTAAGCCACTGGATTTTGTGTGGGAGGTGCAGTGTAAGTGGTTCGGGCCGTCCCCATAGAAGTAGGGGTCTGAAAGACTGGAATAGGTATCCCTCCACTAAACAAAGAGAAGGGAGAGCTCATGTATGGGACCGAAATAGGGGTTTGGTAGCTTTGCCCGTAAGAGGTGTTGCTGCCAAACTGCACTCCTACATATGAAGGAGGTGGACCTACATATGGACTGGATGGGGGAATGTGCCCCCCATTCCAAGGGAATCCTTGGACAAAGGCCGAGGATCCTATCGGACCACTCTTGGTAGTGTAAGGGAAGGAAGAAGGAATTGTAGGTATACTGGGGGTCCCAGTAACCACATCACCAGAAGTACCTCCTATGTTCGAGTAAACCGGTGGTTGGACCACCCGGCTTGCTGGAGTTAAGGGTGTGGAAGGTAAATTAGATATAGGGGTACTAACCGGGGGAGGTAGTACCCCTTCAACCAGAAGGGTTGAGGTGAAGACAAATGGACTTTCTCCCGCAGAAGACATGACTCTACCCACATGGACACCTAGTACTGGTGAATCAAAGTGTCTAACCTGCACGATCACTGGATCGTTCAAATCAGTCAAGGGAGTATTATAATTTCTTGCAAACTCGTCAGTCTGCAATTCTTCTATCTCGACTGTGTCAAAATCAAAGCGGTTAGCTATCAATTCCGGTTCACCAAGAACCTCACTTACTCCTACTGGTTCAAAAGAACCGTCTGTGCCTAATCTCTGCCTTTGGGGTAAAGGTGGAGGCTCCAATGCAGGAAGAGGAGGAAGGTTTCTCAACCTTCTTAACCTTCTAACAAGTTGGTCCTCCAGAATTAAGACTTTAACTAATCACACCCTAAGGCCAACTAAACACAAGCAAACCACAGAGCACACACTAAAAAGATCCTAGAGTCTCAAGCAATCAAACCAAGGTATAAAGATGTACTTTCCCAAAGAAAGCTGATGAACAGTTACATGGCGTCCTTGAGGGGTTCTCAGGCACAAGCAGAGGAATCACCCACCACCCTCCTGCACTTTCCACAAGGGTTACCTTCCAAGCCCATTCAAGGTGAACCAGAAATAACCTTCCGGTTTACCTAGGTATGAACCCTAAAGAGACAAGAGACTAAGACTACCTTGACAATACCAGCTGTCTGGGGGGACAGTCGTCAGTTGAACTCGTATGCATGGGTAGGGTAGCTGAGCCCGAAACTCTGTCTAGGACAGAATCCCCAAATGTGTAAAAGTCCTGGGTTACTTTTTGACAAGGATTCGGGGGGTTATCCCCTTTGTCCAAGCCTCCACGCGGCCTAGTGCTTAACTCCCGTTTGAGAGGAGCTTCCCAGATACAGTGATAGAATCAAGGATTTACCTAAAGATAGGTCCACTACGTCTGAGTTTATAACTTGTGGGAAGTTTACACTCCCTAGCCCACAAGTCTAGCCTAAGCTAGTAGGTGAAAAGGCCCTAAAAATAAAAACTTACTAATAAATTTTAATTTATACGTTTATTTTAAGAGTTGTTTCTTACTCAAGAGGAAGTGGAAGTGATGTACTGTATGGTGTTTTGACTCGGCAAGAAATAAATGAAATTAAAAGGTGTATTCAAAGCAAACTAACACTATAAAATAAACTTCTTTTCATTTTTTCAAAATATGTATTGATGAACTGAATGCAACTATGAGAGAAACTAAGCCTATGTTTTTGTAATTTTCTGAGATTATATATTTTAAAATGAAGCAAACACTACTTATGCAAAAACCACAATGCAAAAGAATAACTATGTTTTGTTTTCACTTTAAAAATTGCTCAAAGAAACTACTATGCATCTACAATGCACTATGTTTGAGTGAACTTGAAATTTATAAACTGTATAAAAACCACAAACTGAAGTAAACAGGCAATCAGGACCAAAAGGCCAGCAAGAAAAGCAAGCTAGGAACCCTAGCTTGGGTGCAAACAATGACACAAAATCACTGCAGACTTCCAAAAGGCAAGTGCAAACCAGTAATTGACAGAAAGCAGACTGGGAAAGACAAATCCCAAGACCCTGATCACTGATCTGGACTAAGACACTTAAACCAACAACCCAAACAGGCCAGAATACTCCAAGATGTAAACAGTAAATAAAACAAGCAAAAGACTCAAATGGCTTTCAAAACGCACTAAGATGTGATCACCTGAGGTATTCAAACCACTCTACAGCATTCTTAAAGAGAGTCTTTTCAGAAAATGGGAATTATAACAGGAAAAAGAACAAGCAAAATTTTACTCAAAAATCCCAGTTTCCAGGAGTACTCGCGATTGTCTAGCAGTGCAAGTCGCGAATGATTCGTGACTGTTCAGTGGAACAACCCACGAATGCAACTCTATATTCACGACTCTTCAATGGAACAACTCACGAATGGGTATCAAAACTTTCTCAAAAATAGAGAAAAACCCTAAGACTATCAAATGCTGAAACAAGCAAGATCCAGGATAACAAACCACAAGCAGACTCAGAGGCAAAAACTGGTCAGGATAACAGAAATGACCTACAGCAGTCTAGGCATCCCCAGCGGAGTCACCAGTTCTGTTGTAAGGGATTATGCACCTAATAATCGTAGGTAGGGGGTTACCAACATACTCAAACACTTGCAGACAATTGACTTTTAAAGTGCAGAATAGGAAATAGGAGGGTTAGAAGAACTTACTTGTTAAACGACGTTCGATCCTCGCTAGTCCTCTTCCGATTTGGTCCACTTACAAAGTCTTCAAGGCTCACTCCTCTTTCACCTGTTCAGAGACAATCTTCCAGATATAGTATGATTCATATATATATGCTAACAGGTTAGATACTTCAAATATGAAATACTGAAACACAAACAATTATCAAACCAAGATATATAAGACACATGTGGAAGAAGTAATCTCTTTATTATCAATAATGAGAAAGTTCAGAGTAAAACCAAATGTATGAGACAAGGAATCCTCTGTCACCAAAGGATTCTGAGTTTCACTGCTCCAAAGACTTCTGTAAACAATCCACCAGCATAACTTTGCTCCAAAGTGTAAGTCCCTACAACTCTTCCCAAGGCCTGTATTTATATGGGTGAAATAAGGCAGTTCTCAAAGGTTGGGGAAGTTGTAGCAGTTAGGGAGATTAATTAAAATGACTTAAATAAACTCCCATTAGCGCGTGATTTTGTGTTTTCATGTTAAGGAGCCCATTCATGGGTATGTAGTAGAGCAACCCGCAAATGACTCGCGACTATCTATAAGCGCAACCCACGAATACAAGGATTCGCGACTTGCTGTGAAGGAGACTCACGAGTTGTCAATAAGGAGAGTCGTGAATACATCCCAACATGGCTAAATGGAAAAGTAACTAGCTGGATGAAGGTAGAAGGTATTTCATGACAAGCCAAGCTATAGTGTAAAGGGAAAACCTCTATCCATAAGTGTCCTTTTGTGTGCCGACATGAGGGATATCAGCACTAGGACGGAGAGGTGCCACTCAGGTGTAGACATATCTAGATGTACATTGATCATCCAATGCTGAAATACTTAGTCAACAAGCCATTGTTGGGGAGGAAGATCTTTCAATGGCTTCTGTTGTTTCAAGAATTTGATTTTGAGGTCATTGTCAAACCTAGTCGACTGAATGTTGGGCCAGACCACCTATCGAGGATAGAAAGTGGTGAAGAAACAAATATCCTGGAATATAATTTTCCCAACATGCAACTATTTTCACTGTGCAGTTACCATGATAGAAGATCAGAACAAGGATTTTAATGCAATCATCCATTTTTTGAGTACAGGCTATGCGCCTCCAGGATTCTCTGTCAATCAAAAGGAGCAATTGGTCATTAGAGCTATTGATTTTACATTGATCGCTGGACAATTGTACAAATTGGGCGTGGATGAAACAATGTGCCACTGTATTTTTTATTATGAGTGACCTTGGGTTATAAGTGAATCACATGCTGGTGTCACGGGTGGACACTACACGAGAAAGGAAACTGTGCACGAGATATTGTAGGTAGGATTATGGTGGCCAACCATACACATGGATACTAAAAGCTTCTGCAGGCGCTATGATATCTGCTAGAGAATGGGAAAAAAATCACGCCGTGACGAGATGTCGCTTGCACCATAGATAAAACTACAAGCCTTTGACAAATGGGCTATTGATTTTTTGGGTCCGATCAGTCCCCCAGGGAAAAATACTAGCAGAAGCTACATTATCACTACGACAGACTATTTAACCAAATGGAATGAGGCTATGCCTATTAAATATTGCACTGCTGCGACTGCAGCGAAGTTCTTATTTGAAAATGTGGTAACCATATTTGGCTGCCCAAAAATTCTACTCAACGACCAAGGTACACATTTTATTAACAAAATGATTGCCGAGCTTACTGCAGAGTTCCAGATCCAGCATAAGAAGACAACACCCTATCATCCTCAGGAGAATGGAATGGTCGAAGCCTTTAACAATATTCTAGAAAACGCATTGACCAAGGTATGCAACATGCGCCGAGATGACTGGGATTAGAAAGTATCAGTTGTGCTATGGGTGTATCACACAACTTGCAAATGAATGACAGGGCAAACCCCATTCAGAATGATATATGGACAGGAAGTTGTTGTGATAATGGAGTATATCGTGCCGAGTCTACTGATTGTTGCACTGATGGAGATGATCGACGAAGATTCTATCGAACAGAGGTTGTCACAGCTTGTCGAGATGGAAGAGGAATTCTTCGTCACATGATTTCATCAAACGATCAAAAAGCAAAGACAGAAGGTGTGGCATGATCTCCATATCTGGGTCAAACCATTCAAAGTCAAAGGACTTATGTTGCTGTATGACAGCAAATTTTTCAAACACCTAGGAAAGCTAAAGATGCATTGTCTAGGGCCATATGTGATCGCGCGCATCACTAATGTGGGCGTAGTAAAACTACAGAGACTAGATGGAACTTATGTCACAGGAATGGTGAATGGAAATTTCCTAAAACCTTACTATGATTGTCGTGACATGCCTCGCTAAAGTTGTAATGTGCTTAAAAAAAAATGGGAATGCAAGACACTATTCTGTCTCACGTCTAGAATGGAACCAGAAAAAACACAAGAAAAAGTAGGAATGATAGGCTGGCCAACATTAAAGTGTGAATATCTAGCAAATATTGAGGTCGTTATGACAGCTAAGCATCATTAATTCGATGAGATATGAGGAGAATGACGGCATGATTTTTGGTCCCATCAGCCATCCACATCATAATTGCCATAACTATGCTTACATGTACATCACAACACTCAAGTAGCTGAGTTAATGAAGGAATGTGTTGGCTGAGAATCCCATGTGATCCATTAGACCTCGACCTCCCATCGTGTGACGAATACAGGACACATAGGAGAATATAAATACAAGGCTTCTCCATCAAGCAGTATTTTACGCATACAGAGAGAGCACGAGAAAACCAAAGGGAAAGAGTTCACAGAGACGAAACCTGTCACAGAGTGAGCCGATGCCCATGGTAATAGAGATCTCTAGTGCAAGTGAGATAACTGATGTGACTATCACATTGGGGTGTCCAATTGAAGAGGAGATCGTATCTCCCAAAGTACAACAACCAGAACTCGACTTGATGGCGTGAACAAGAAAGAAGCATGCTCCGACCCCTGTTCCACCCCTGGTTTGGGACCTATGACAAACCCTATTTAGAACCCACCAAGTGCACCTGCACAACCTATCATGGATTCAAGACAAGCTAGGGAGAGAGAGAATTGAGAACCGTCCAGGCCAAGACTGTCAAGGAAACGCAAGGCTAAGGTCGTTGTGCAAAACCTTGGGAAAGAGCCGATGGAGGAGGACTTGCAGGAGGAAGAGATGATGGAGGAGGACTCCCCAACATAGAGATCTGGATGGTAAGGATGAAGAAGAAAACCTCTCACACTATTGTCAGCCGAGGAGAGACGAGGAGGAGCCAGTGATGCTTCCCAAGAAAGTGCGCACATTTTTACTAGCACCCCGGATCCCTAATCATGTAGCCCTACTAATGGACATAATGCCAGAGCTTGCCAAATTGGAATTTGAGGATGTTGACACTCGCCAGTAGTTGTATTTGGAAAAAAAGAACTGCATGATTATGATTCAAGCTATTCTGACTAATCCCGAGGTCCTAAAGTCGATGAAGTGGGCCACTGGCATCGACCAAGTAGGATTGATTAACTTGTTTTTTATGCCGCATTTTGGCCATAGCCTGTAGGCCAATACATATGTGAAACAGCTCCTGGTATGTTTCCATAGAGGGTTCCTATGGCTCGATCAACTATACCCGGTCAACGTTGAGCTTATCTCGTCAATCACAGGACTTTCAAAGAAACGACACAACCCCGCATCATATTTGCACCAGAACAGGGATACCACCAAGATGAAACAGAAGTATCAGCTTCAGCGAGCAGGAAGGGGATATTTGATTCCCCCTATTAAATATGCCAGTGTGTAGTTCACCACAAGGATCCTGTCTTGTAAGCTATTGCACAAGATGAGGCCAACTGAATGCACCACTGGAGCGGTAGAACTTACAGAGCAATGTGCACAAGGTGTAACTTTCAACTAGTCACAGTTCTTACTTAATGAACTGATAGACGATGCAACATAGGCGCAGGAGGTCCCTAAATACAAATTTCACTACTATTGGCTACTCCTCCTAATCTCGTTCACCTTGTGGTCCAACCCTCCAGACTACGAAGCAATGGATGTCCCACTACCTTGCCTTGGTGCAAAGTATCAGAACCTATGGGAAGATAAGAAAGATAATATCTACCAAATGGATAATAACATCAATTTTTTTTTTCATGTCGAGGCGTTGCGCGATGTTATCAGGCGATCCCACAAAGTGTAGGCTGTGATAGTGCAAAAATATGTGGCCTTCGTAAATTTCCAGGAAGGTGCACATAACATGATTCTGGAGCCAAAGAATGACCCATCCAAGCAAGTGCACGAAGCAGGGTTCATTATCACTGACGATGATGTAGATGCATCTATACAGGATTGGCTGGATGAATGGCACGGCCCACTTGCATATTCCCTAGCTAAAGGATAAAACCAAGAAGACCAACCAGCTATCCAAGGTGGAAATGTTGGCGGAGGCAACGATGTTGGAAATGGCCAAGGAAACGATGGAGGCGATGGTAAAGACAATCAATCGTAAGGAGGAAAAGATGATGATAGATTTAATGGTGGCTCCAATCAAGGTGATGGAGAACAGAAACCTACTAACGAGGACATCCGTAGCTGATAGAAAGAGCAGTAACACCAGTATGGGTCATAGCACAAAAAGAGAAAAGCTAGCAAAACGTCTAACATAGACACATTGACAAAGGATGATATTCACGCGCTAGAAGTTGCCAAGAAAATCCTTGAGGTTCTCAATATGAAGTAGGAAAGCATGGTTGGTCAAGTTTTGGAGCACCTCAATAAGCTCACAGAGGCCCTTAACGAGGTCAAATCCATTGTCGAGGGTGAAACTTATGGGGTGGATCCCAACGTTCCGCTAGTAACACCAAAGCTAGTGCTATCGATCAAGGTAGAAATCCACAAGCGTGTAATGGAGACAGGGATGGGGACAGGTGCATTTGATGATGTTGTCAAAGAGTTTGACACATTCCAGATCGAATTCTCAAAGCTTACATTGGGTGAATTCTACGAGCTACAACTGGAAATCACGACTGAAATACGACTTCAGGAGAATGTTGTTGCGTATTAGGAAATGAAGCAACAAAGGAAGGCCAAGCAGTGCAAGGCACTCCTGAGAGAAAAAGAACAAGAAATTCTCGCACATGAGAAAAGAAGCATTGCACTTTCTGAAGCCATTAAAGGAGGGGTCATCGAGTTCCCACTAGAAGAGGGTCAGGAATATGAAGATATAGCTACTAAGGTTACTCAGCTGTCACGGATTGCATTGGAACTGAAGAAGAAATTTGAGGAGTTGCAAGTGAGGCAGGTACTAAGCACACCTCCTGAGGTACTTGAGGATTGCATCAAAGCAACGTCTGAGGCTATTGAGAAGAAAATCGAAGGAGAAAAACGCTACACTAAGGCATTTGAAGTCGTTTCCACAATATGGGAAGCACTTCTCAAATATGAAACTGGGGAAAAGATCAAGGAAAACATGCAGCAAGATGAGGAGAAAATTATCGTGGAAAAGGCAGAGATGAAGAAGTTGTCATTTAAGGAAAAGTTTACAAAGATGGCTGAGATCAAGCAGTTGCAGTAGGAAATCCAAGCTCTTTTGTGAGCAAGAGCAGACTAGGGAAGCGGAAGTGGAAACACACCAGTTGGAAGCATCGAGGTTCATAGGTATTATTCATCATGTGTAGTAGAAACTTCAACACATTACGTAGTCACTAGAGGCAGGCCCGTCGAAACATATCAATTCCGACCGAGTGCAGCAGTTGGCTGCACAGGAAGAGGAAGTAATAGCGGAAGTTTCTAAAGTAAAATAGATGGTGAAGGAATTTAAGGACAAGGTTGGTCCTCCTGCGCATCCTGGGACGGACTTGAGCTGGAGGTGTAAGTTGTGAGTAGTCACAATTTTGTGAAGGTATCCATTTTTTCTCAGTGGTTGGGGATGAGCCACAAGTGAGTGTTGGGTGCTTGTTGGGCCAGGAAAAGAGCACAAGGAATAATATGACATGCAAACAAAGGGGGAAAAGTCCACATGCAGCGACATAAAAGCAAGTCAAGAAGGAAGCAAATGAACCGACGCAGAAAGATAAAACATGCGCACGGTTGGGAGAGGTAGGATAAAGATGGAAAGGAAGTGCGGAGCAGAGGAAGTTGTGATAGGGTTGGTGCGATTAGGAAAAGCACATGTAGAGTCAATGGAAGAGGTAGGTAGAAGAGTTAATGCTGGACAGGTGGAATTAAGGGAAGACTGCAAAAGGATGAACCAGGAGAAGATGGAAGGACAATTTTGTGGCTAGTTATGACTAGTACAAACGAGTTGAAAGACATCTATGTGGCTAGTTAAGGCTGTGGTTAATGCATTAAAGGAATTTCATGGATAGGTATGGGCCGATATTTAATGTAACAGAGATATTTTGTAGCTACCTAAGTCTGTAATAACTGATTTGTACTCATTCGACCCTATGTGTTCTTGTAAATATTATAAATAGGAGGAACCCACTCTGTATAAGGGTTTAGTCAGTTTGGTCAGTTCGATTGGATGTTCATTGTTCATTCTTTCAGTAGGTTAGAGTCAGTTAGTAGTTTATTGTTGGCTTAGAAGAGGAGTCTAGTAGAAGGTTGCTGAGCCGTGGGTCTTACAGTTGTGTGCACAGACCACTAGTAAAGTAGAAGAGTCGATCCAGGTTGTGTGCAGATCAGTAGGAGTAGATAGAGAATAAACTAGAGAGCATGAGAGCAAGAAGATTGATTCAGAAAGACATATCTTAAGAACAATTTGCAAATTGAAGGTTGCAAGGTGCTACCTATATTTCTCATGCCAGATGAAGAGCACCTTGGTGGTTTTTCCTAGATGGGTTTCCACGTTATTTCCTGTGTTATATGGATGAATGTTGTTGAATGGCGAATGTTTATGTGAATGTTTGCTAATATTACATTATTAAAGTTACATTTGTTGTTGAATTTCTGTCGCACTTTGAACGAATGACTGTTTAAAATTATTGTTGGACTATTGTGTATGAGTCCATGGTTAAGCTACGAAGTTAAAATATAAGTCGTGCACTATTTGTCAAGTATAAGGAATCAGTCGTGTCACATAGTTGTGCCAGTTGTTAAAGTTTAAGGACAAGTTCGTGTCGCGTGGGTGGCCTTTGGCACTTGATTGTGCCGTTGTCGTTGAGTGAAAGACTCCATCCCATCATCTTTTTTCGAGCACCTTGGTCGCGTTCCAAGGGACTATAATCCCTCTCCAACTGCAAAAACATGGTTCTGATAGTTAGCCATTAAGATATCTCGGGTGAGACTACAACTGCCTTGCGGGCGTTGCCAACTGATATTACTTTGTCGGGGTGATGTATTTTGGTTTCTTGTTGGTATTGTGTTGTTTTTGAACCATGGGTCAAGACAAGCAAGAGAAAGAGGCCAACATACTTTATTCTTGAATATGAAGAACAAGAAAGGGTAAGTTCTGAAGAAGAAGATTTTGAACATTTGTACGTTGTCCCATTTGAGGAAATTGATCCTTTTTTGAGGCATACAAGATCTTACGTTAAGAAACTTGGAGGGTTAAAAGTAAGTCTTGCGTTACCTAGGAGGGAAGCTCCCAAGAAAGTAGTCTCATATACTAAAGATCCATTGCTTGTGGAAAAATTTAAAGAATTGGTGGATTTATCTATCCAAGAGATCAGTCAACCTATTGATCAGTTGGGACTAGAATCTCCTACAGCTAAAGTTTCCCCACATTGTCCACCGCAACATCCACCTAAAATTATGGTTGTAGTTGTTAATCAACCCAGATTGAGGACCAGAATGCCACTCAGCCTGGCTACACCTTTACACGGTTTACATAAGAAATCAGAATGAGTGTTACCAAAGTTTGATCTTGGAAAAGGTATTTCTGCATAAGACCATTTAAAATTTTTTTATCTCGCTCTGAATCTTTTAAATGTTGAACATGAAGATGTTGTATGCAAACTGTTTCCATATAATTTTGAGCCTAAAGCGTCGTCATGGTACTTTATTCTACAAGCCAATTC
This sequence comes from Pseudotsuga menziesii, assembly GCA_001517045.1. Classification (NCBI taxonomy): domain Eukaryota; kingdom Viridiplantae; phylum Streptophyta; class Pinopsida; order Pinales; family Pinaceae; genus Pseudotsuga; species Pseudotsuga menziesii. The sequence continues at coordinate 16,688 of LPNX010624832.1, forward strand.
AATAGCAAACTGGGATGGTTTTGAAAGGGTATTTAAAAGTAAATTCGCCAATCAAAAAACTGTAGCTACCCTTATGAAAGAGTTATTGTCTATGAGGATGGAAAGGAAAGAAAAAGTTCAAGATTTCAATCAGAGATTCACTACATTATTAATAGTTTTAGTGCTGCAACAAAACCAGTTGAAGAGTCTTTGGTAGAATATTATACTACAACACTATACCCACCTATAGCAATGTTTGTTAAAAGGGGAGATAAGCCCACACTGATAGAAAACTATGAATAATCAAAAAGGGTGGAATCCGGCCTTGAAAGTATCACAAGACATATTCTAGAACCAGAAATAAAAACAACTTCTAGTAAAAAAACCTTTGTTGTTAACTAGGCCTAAAGGAGAATATTCGAATGAGCTAGAAAATGTGGTCAAAATGGTGCAGAAATTATCAAACAAGATAGTAGACTTAGAGAAAGGAGATAGGAGATAGTCCATCTAGAAATCCATTCAAGCCTTATTACAAGAAAAGGGAAGAAAGTGGACAGCCTTCACCACCTCTAATTAATTCTGTTCTTTTAAATTTTAATGAAGTAGGCATGGATCATTTCTGTACTTTTCATCAGGAACATCATTCTAAAAAAATGTTGTCCACAGTGTGTTATATCCTAAATAAATTAGTCTTTAATAGGACAGACTCATAAGATTTATTTTTGCATAGTGATCAAGATTTTAGTACACATTATGAAATATTTTTGTGTGTTTAATAAAGTTGGAAATCCTTGTACTACGTTTCCTCATAAAATTCAAAGTTTAGCTTTCAGTGGCTTAGGCAAACATCTCAACGGTTCATTAGCCACTGAAAAGCCCATCTTTTGGCAGCTTGAAAATTGGACTCAGGACTACCTTAACCACCAAAATCTCATTGACTCCGTTTTTTAATGAAATTTTTGAAGATCAGCTTTCGATGGTTTAGGTGAACATCTCAACGTTCATTAGCCACCCTAAAAGACTAGATCTGTAGTCAATCATGAGTTGGTAGGAGGCATTGTCTTGAAATAAAGGTGACATATCTAAACCCTAACCCTCTCATCCCTACACCTATCCCACGACTATAATTGAACCACCAAAAATCATTAAAATCTAGTTAGAATAATTACAGAACTGACGAGCTCACAGTTATCATCAGAATTTACCATTAGTTTGCTCAAATCCCAAGTGAACAACCAGTCCCCTCAAAATCATCACCCTCTCCTCAATTCGTTCCACATTTCCTGCATGTATCCTCACTGATCCAAGCCCTCCCTGGATCCAACATTGCAATATCCTTTCCTAGGGTTTGAATTTCAATTTTGCAGGTACAGAAGAACATTTAGAAGATGAAGAGAGGAGGAAGACCTGCCCTAAGACAAGAGCTAGGTGACATTGGTTACCTAGAAGCACATCTAGAGGTATGTCATCTATTCAAAGATGTAGGATACTACAGATTTTGTAAAAAAGGTTCAGGGATCTCATTAGCAAGTGGCAGAAGCATTTTCCCTCACATTTGATGGCTCAAAGGTGGTAATTGGTAAAGAGGAATTTCAGGTGGATGAAGCTTTGGTAGCTGAAGTGACAGAGATCCCAAGGACTAGAGAGAGCTGGCTTAAAAACACTATCACAAAGAACATAGAATTCAGGTCTTACCTACAACCTGAACACAAAGAGCTCATATGGAAGAAGAGCATACCAACATCCTAGCTGGAGGAAAAGTGGCAGCACCTGTTGAAAGCAATCCTAGTCTACATAACCTTTGAGGGAAGATATAATAGGGTGATGATCTACCACTTCAAAGTAATGAAAAATTTCACTGGAAGGAACCCCTTGAACCTACCTTTTTACCTCACCAAAATCCTGACTAAAATGGCCCATCAGGTTAGGGCCGAGCCAACCAATATTGCAGGAAGGTTATATCACCATGGCTTGATCAAGATAATTATCCAAGAGCTTTTGCAAAGGGGAAACATCGCCTAGACATTCTTTGTATTCTGGAATGAGTTTGACACAGGATTGCAGCCAGAGGACAAAAATGACTCCCCTTCAAAAAGGTCTTCCACCCCCAGAAGTGACAAAAGGAAGAGGATATCCATCTCCCCAATTGCAGTTGACAAGAACTCTTCAGATTTTAAGAAGGCCAAAAAGAACCTAGACTTCAGTAGCAGAACATAGAAGGAAGAGGCTCCAGCATAAGGTAAAAATATCCTCCACTTGTCATACACTGATTCTGAGGATGAAGAGGAGTAGGGAGTTGACCTAACAAAGCAGGTTGCAGCAGAGCATGAGGTGCTTTCCTCACCTACACCAAGGGAGGATTTAGTTGAACAAGTGACAGGGGATTCCTCTAGCAAACCTAGGTCCAAGAGAATCAACTAGCTATTAGGGAAAGTATATGAATTAGAGGTCTTAGAGAGAGAAATAAAAAGAACTAATGCAATATTAACCAAAAGAAATATTGAATTGCATGATTCTCTTCTAGAAATGAGAGGGATGTATATCTTGCTGCAAAAACGAAATATGAGATTAATGAAGGACAACGCCAGGATCTACAAGATTATCAGACTGTCGAGGTTGCAGAAGAAGAATTCAAACCCTAAATCTCAAGCTCACCTTGCGCTGGAAACCCTGGCAGAGGCAGCAATAAGCCTTCAGGATCTGGAGGCAACCTATGATGCTGCTGCTATTCCAAACCCTATGCAAGTTGTAGAAATACCAGAAGGTCAGAATTGAAGCTGTAAATCCTCATGAAAAAGTGTGATTAAAAGTTTTATTAAATTTTGAAGAATTTAGCTTTCAATGACTTAGGCGAACATTGCAGCTGTTCATTAGCCACCTAAAACAGAGCTTTCAGCAGCTTACAGACCCAGAATTTTGCCTTCTTAGCCACCGAAATCACAGAATAGTGCGGAAAGGCATAGTTCCACATAGAACCGGCTTTGGTTGATCCAAATACCTCATGGATGATTTATAAGGTTGAAAATTAATTTAAGGTGCCAGTATCTTGGGTTTGTTACAATTTTGAAGGTGCTAGTGAGGTGAAGTAAGGTCATAAACCCTACCTACTCTGACAAAGTGTGACTTGTGTGCCAGATAGCAAGTTCGAGTTCTAATTCAGTGTTCACTACAGTTATTAAAGAGTTTGAGGAGTAAGAAAGTGTTGGAGTGAGGTAAATTAGCACTTAAGTTAGGGTTTTTGACCTAATTTTTGCAAAACAGTTAAGTTTATCTATTTTTAGTAAATTCGATCCAATTTTTCAAGATCTGAAATCAATTTTGTAAAGGCTATAAATCCTGTGACTAATGTTGAAGCAAAGGTTTGAATTTGAATATTGTTATACACTTATTGTATTCAAGCTTCTCATGTGCTTCATCATTTAATATAAGCTCTTTTGCCATTATATGTTCAGGTTCCATCTCTTTTTTGTTTTGTACTTCTGCTTAGATGTTTGATTCAGTTTTATTCTTTTTGTCTAATACTAGATAGCTGTCATCCTATCTCTGTGTTGATGAGTTGAATTGCAATTATATTTCCTTGTTATGATTAGCCATTCATATGTGAGTGCCTTATATATGAATCTTCCAGCATAGTGAGTTCTTCATTTATTCACCTTTAATACAAACCCTCTTAACAGTGATAGTTAGAAGCCTTATCTATTTGATTGAGTATTATGCATGTCTTGAGTGAGTGAGGTCTTATTGGTCATCTGACTTGATCCATTTAGAAAACCATTAAAAACATTGAAGTTACCAGGCATCCTCAAGCTACAACCTAGAGGAGTTTCCTAGAGAGCTAACACAGTGGATAAATTCGATGACTTTGGTTATGAATCAATTGTTAGATGCCCAGCTGGCAGATCCAGAAGAAGAAGGAGACCAAACAAATGAGCCAGAAGAAACAAAGGAAGAAACCATGATGGTATTATGGGATTGGGAACTGACATTGGGGTTGAGCGAGGATGAGCAGGCTGAGGAAATTCAAGTGTCATTAGTAAACGTTACAACTAGGAGTGAAGGATCGATAGTGGATCAAATTTTAGTGTTTCCCAAGATAAGAAGAGCAAAGGAAACCATGAAGAAAATTATCATCACCAATCAAACATAACATAAGTCGAATCCAGTAAACATAAAAGAAACAAGCCCAATGATAACTAAATATGTGAAAACCGGGGCAAACAAACCAGAGATTATTAAGAAAAAAATGGAGGAATTTAATATGGGATATGACATTGTGGAAGATATTAAGAAAACTAAAGCGAATATTTTAGTGTTTGAATTATACAATCTTCCTCAACAAATAAAGAAATTATTAGAATCATTTGATCCTCAGCCCAATAGTACCTCAGAGGATGAGTCAGACACTGAGATAAGTGAAGCAAGCATTGGTGGTAAATTAAAATTTCAGACTTTACCTTTCCTATTAACGTTTGAAATTTTTAACTACTATGTGCATAATTGTTTGGTAGATTCTAGAGCCTCATCCAATGTTATGTCACTTTCTATTTGTAAAAAGATTAATGGTCAACCGACACCACCCCATTCAAAGATTATTCAACTAGATAGGTATGTTTTTAAGGTCATAGGGGAGATGAAATATGTGCTAATAATATTATCTGCAGATCCGAGAGTTTTCCAATTCATCGATATAATGGTAGTGGATATACTTGAGGCTTATAGTTTCATATTGAGCAAGGACTGGTCAACGAAACTTAACATTTATTTTGCAACTGATTGGTCTCACTGTGGCTGCCATACCAAAACAGTCAAAATCATATTAAGATACTGAGAGAACCACATGTGAAGCAGAATGTGACTTAGTTGGAGGGAAAGAACGAACCGGTGAATTTCTCATCTTCATTTTTGGGAAATTATTTTTTAGAGCTTAAACCAGGGAATTATGTAGTCGAGGAAGTCATTCAATAAGTAGACATACAATCTGTTCTCCTTCAACTTTCACGTACTGATGATATTGATTGTAATATAGTAAACTTAGTTACTAATGTAGGCAATGCTACTAACCCAATAGATTTAGAGGATAGATTTTGGATTTTGAATTTTGATGGTTCTAAAACATAAGAGGGATCAGGGGCCTATTGTGTCCTTGTTGATCCTAGAAGTGATAAAAATTACCTCCCTTGTAGGCTAGAGTTCGAATGTACAAAGGACATTGCAGAAGCTCTATTTCAAGGTATGAATAAATCCATTGAGTTAAATGTAAAAAAATTGAAGGTTTTTTGTGACTCTAGAGAAAATCCCTTTCAACAACAACTTAGAGAAACACACCCTAAGTTGTAGCCTTTCATCCAAAAGGAGTTGAAGAAACTTGTCCTTTCAAAACTTTAAGATTTACAAGGATAGGAAGAGAGTCTTCCTTTAAATGACCTCGTTCTCCAACATTACTTCACTTAGGTTGTAGGAACACTTTGTACATAAATACATATTTTATTTTCTTGGTTCCTCAATTAGTTTTTTCTTTTCTGATTTACTTTGATTCGTATTTTTCATGTTATTTCTTATAATAAACCAGCTCAATATTGGACGCCTGGAAATATAGGAATCTGAATAATCGCAAAAGTATTTGAAAGTTGAGAACTGCTTATGGTAAAACATGTGTGGTAAGATTCGATCAAATATGAGATTTTTTAATAATTGACAGACTGTAGAAAGGGGAGATAATTACAAGTCCACATTGCAGTCATTATAAACCTTGTAAAATAAGTAAGACTCATGAAGTCTAGAGTAATATCTTGTGGCTCCATCCATTCTCACACTAATATCTATCTTAGGAAGTATACCATGATAAGACCCATGGAAAGGAAGCGGTTCTGACAAATGTATGGCATTCCAAATAATCCCATGCTACAAATCAAAAGACAAAAAGGTTTATATTAAGGAGTTAAAATTTAGATACATATAGTCTCCATCAAAGAAAAAATGTTGAAGGAACAAACCATCAGATCAAAAAGATTACTTAAACAACAAATTCCAGGAAGGTTCTTCTCCGTCCATGGCTTTGAAACAAATTTACGACTAACACAAAAGGACACTATGGATGGAAGAACCTAGACCAAAATTCTCAAAGTGGAAGAAGCAATCAAGGAATGCTCAGAATACAAATGTCATTTAAAACGAAAATAATCAAAAGAATTCTAATAGCATGGGAATGAGGAACAAACAAATACATCTGTCTAACCTTGTTACAATCACGTAGAGTCATATCTAGTGGCAACCAAACGATAGGGGTAAAATGAATTTAATATTTTGGCCTTGGGAGAGTTATCAAGACTCTTGGTTTTGGTTACCCTACTCCCAAAAGATGACAATCAGTGTAATGCACAAAATTTTCATCCCTGAATAAGTCTAGTCTTTTAAATGATATCGGGGAATACATTGAATAAATTGTTGTATATTCACATCTAGTACCACGTAGCAGTATTTTTTTCCAAAGATAGTTTTTGCAGAGATTTGTGTTCATCGACTAGTTTCAAATTGTTGATGTTGCAACTACTTCCCCAAAATTATGATATTTTAGTGCCCCTCCTTATATTTTATTGAATGCTTATTTTTATACCAAAATCCTGTCACCATCATGTGATAAGACATTTGACATACCTACTTTCCCTCAATCCCAGCTTCTGGAGTGGAAACTCATATCATCTATCAATCTTTTCATACAAATTCCCAGCACTGTGCTTAACCCTTTATCCATAAGCGGTACCCTTGTTCGCACCGCCCATACTATGTTTCCCACAAGCGGTGCCACCACTTATGGCCCTTAGTCCATAAGCATTTATTACTAGAACCGCTCTGTCACTAAAGGAGAAACACGGTACCCTGGGTAAAAAGGGAAAAATAGAAGCTTCTCGAGGCTTCTAGATGATAAGCCTCGAGATATCCCTTATCCCTACTGTTGTGGGTTTGTTGAGCTTGAGATCCCCCATCCTAGGATCTTGGAGGCCACCTCACCCACAAATATCTCAACCTATCCTATCCATCTAGCCTTATGAATACAAGCTTATGGCCATGGTCGAGAGGGAGAACTCTTAAGGCATTGTTATGCTATTGGATTGATCAGTTGGTCCATATCATTGGAGAGTATAGAGAGAGCTAGAGTCGAAGCTTATGGGGATGAGAATGCTTGGTTTCATGGAGATGCATGTGAACACTAAGGCTTGGTTGTAAACTTCTTCATATTTCTTTAATGCAAGTTGATTTATGTCCCACATATATCGTTGATGTTTGATTGCATATATATGTTGTTAGATTCCTTAGTCACTAGCATAGATTAGTAGATTATATTCTGGTTGCTTTGATTTGTTTCGTGTTGAGCTTATTGCAGGTACACAGGGTGACTATCAAAGCATTGTATTCCAGGTATCTACGATATCTAGGGAGAGTCTTCAACCTATGTCTTCTATTTGTTCCGGATCTGAACCATTCATACCAGTGGAACACCTTGCTGTCCGTAGGAGGTGAAATATTCCAGCTAATAAATATGGTGACTCTGCTGGGGAATAGAGTTGTGTATCAGTCATTCTGATATTCCTCAGTCTGCAAATCTTGTCCGAATCTAGGATCCTTCTTCAACTCTCTTCATTCATATCTACTCTCTAACTGACTCTGTTTGGGTTTGAAACCTCCAGAAGATCTGTTCAGATCTAAGTCATTTCGGTCTTTTATGCTCTGTTTCCATACTCAATTCAACAGTATTTGCCTTGATCTATCCTTTTTCTAACTGGATCCTTCGTTCTTCTTGTGTTTTGGTCACCTACAGGGAACTGCGCCTATGTTGTGTACGAGAAGCGATGCCACCACCTGAACAAAGTGGACAGTACGTGGTGCCACTGCATATAACCTGTTGACAAGAAGTGGTTCTATCTGGGAAACACTCTGTCAAGCGCGGTGCTAGGTAGGTATCATTCGAAATCCATTTTTCCTTATTTTTCTTTGCAAAAATTTGGATTTTGATTGCTTTCAGTTCTGCTAGTCAGACTTGTGTTACTGAATCTGATGCTTATGGTTTGAGTTTTTATGGTTTAAGATTGATTTGAGTGGAATTTCAAAATTTTGATTAAGTCTTTTGATTCTTCATCTGCTTCTATGCTTGTTGGTTGTGTTTACGAAAGTATTTCTTATTGTATGAAAAGCTTAGGTGTTATTTAAAAATATCTTTTCATTTCTGCTACATAGATTAAAATAAGAACACTAGATTAGCTTCTAGGTTTCATTTCTTATTTGTATATTAAACTTCTTTTTCTTTCCTTCAAAAAAGAAAATTTTTGACTGAGACTAGGATATCATCATTGAGCATTGGACATTGGTTTTCTGATTGGCTTTACAAGATTTCAGAACCTTTATGATCTTTCGTCTCTCATGCATTTAGACCTATCTCGATCAAAATAAAAAAAAAAATGGTAGTTTCAAGTTAGATTTGCTTATGTTTGAGAAATTGGAAAAAATAGAGTGCATTTGCATATAGGTGTGCTTCTTGTTTTTCTTTTAGGAAAAGAGATTCTTCCCCTTCTCATTTGCTTTCGGAAAGAAGAAATCAGTTTGGAAAAGTGTTTTCATGTCTTTGTTTGATGTTCATGACTGTTGTGTGGAAGTATTTTTGGTTTTTGAAATAAAAGGAAAACACTCTCTTTCCCTCCCATAAGTAGGCATACTAAATGGTAAAGTGAACATTTTGCACTAGCATACTGCATGGTTTTACTTTTCTGTCAAAACATCATGCATTCACCTAACCATACAAGTTAAAATTAATAGTAGTTGTAGGTTAAAATTTTCGTAGTAACTTGAGTGGTAGGTTAGAGACGTGTTCGGGCATCGTTAAGAGTAGGAGCTGTCATTTTTTGTCAGCATTACATTCCGGGACTCGCGCGGTTCTTCCACGTACCGTCAGTATATCGAACAACCTTTCACGTACCCTTGAGGTATATAGAAAGTTACTTCACGTACTCGATTGTATATCGGAAGGCCCCTTGTGTACGGTTATGCATTAGACAGCACTACTACCGATTCGAGCTCCCACGTACCTTGAGTATATCGGGAGACCCCACTAGGGTACCTTATCTATCTGAGAAAAGCCCTTTGGCCATCTTGTTTGGAGCCATACACCGAAAACAACATTTGGGGAGATTACTACACATGTACCCTCGAGGTATATCACGAGTGGTGCCTTCTTGACAATCCTAGTTAGAGACCTGACTTTTGAACTCCTCCTATCATTTTAAGTGTGCTTGCTTTGACCTATATCTTGTGTAGGGAATTTCTTTTTTGTGTGTTTTCTAGATTTTTAGACCCTAGGTTAGTTAGGAACTGTACAAATTGGCTAAGTTAAGACATTCCAGAAGAGTACGGGGCTTGCCACCTAATTTTATTCCTAGTTCAAGAGAAAATCCTATGGAATCTATCGACCAAGGAGCTGCTACCACCTCCCAAGTGGGAAGTAATGTGGTTGTGGAAAGTGGAGTACCATATTCTTCAAACTCGCCTCCCTTGGTCCAACAGCCTTCTCGGGGAGATTCCTTGTTCAATTCTCCCATGGAAGGATGTGTTGATGATATTGCTTGCCCCGATTTTGGTCCCAATGCTTGATTTTGGAAAACCCCTGTAGGTCAAGCCATTGCTTCATTTGGAACCCATCGAATCTCTTTTGAAATTGAAGAAGAACTTAGGCAATACCATTATGTCATTCTCCGTGCATAGGAGATTGATAAGAAAATTGATGGCATTTTAGGCCCAACACTACCAAGGTCCACATCTATTCCTAGGGGATATCGTTCACTTGCTGAATCTATGAGACCCATTGAACTGATTATAAATCATCCATTGACACCCCGCAACCCAGGTCAAGATACCACCCCTACCACCTCTCATGTTATGTCTATACCTAATTTTCCTAGGTCTTCTGCACCTAAGATTCAATCTTCAATTCCTGTTTCATCCACACCTTCAAGGGCCGAGGGGAAACCCCCGGCACAACCTACATTATCTGACACTGGAATTGTTACTAGTCAAGGGCATACCTCTAACATAGAACCATTTACAGTTTATGTCCCTCCCTCTCATTCTAATGTGGTTTATCTCCCACCCAGTTCAGGTCAACCCTTCGGGGCCCAACCTGTAAGCATTCAATCTTCTTGAGGTTATGGTTATCAAATACCTGTAAGTAATATTAATCATCCACCGAATACTATAGGAATTCCATACACTAGTAATACTATTATTCTATGGGGGCAACCCAACTGGTCTTACATGCCAGCTATGGGGGGATACCTATACATACTATGGGAGGTGCTAGAGGACCCCCTTATGGAGGTCCTCCCCCTCGGGGGCCTAATGGTCCCAGAGGATTTTGAAACTTTCCTCCTTATGGTCCTGGTGGCCCTAGTGGTCCTGGGGGACCTGGTGGCTTTCCTCCTTCTAGACCTGGAGGGTCTTGTGGCCCTCCTCCTAGTGGTTCCGGTGGCTCTAGAGGTTTACCTCCTCCTGGTGGCCCCAGAGGGTCTAGTGGTCCTGGTGGTCCTGGTGGTCCCGATGGTCCTGGTGGTCCCAATGGCCTGAGTGGTCCTCCTCCTGGAGGCCCTGGTGGTCCTAGCAGTCCTAATCCCGGAAATCACCCCCCTGCGGGTAGATCTTCCGGTAGTTCTTCGTCACAAAAACCTATTTATCAATCCACTTATGGTCCTACTGGTAATTATATGCCATATCAATATTACCAGTATGTTCAACCCAATCGACAGTTACCTTTCCTAGAAACTTTGGACTTACCTGATCTGTCCAAGTTGATTAATGACCCCATTCAACACAATCCCTCATGGCCCCCTATTCTGGTAAAGTTACCATCGAACATCCCAAAATTTGATGGGAAACAAGGAAACGATTTGAAGAACCATGTGATGACATTCCATTTGTGGTGTTCTTCAAATTCCCTCATGGATGACTGCGTTCGGTTATGACTCTTTCAGTGAACTTTGACCGGTACAGCTACGAAGTGGTACATTGAACTCCCACAACATCCGTTTGTGTATTTTGGCTCGCTGGAAATCGTGTTTCTTACACACTTTTAGCTCCCTATTCATTATGAAAAGGGTACTGATATTTTAATTTCGCTGTGATAGAACACCTCCACCCACATATCCGATCATATTCATGAGTGGAGAAGGAAGAGAAGGCTTATTAAGGCCCCTATTCTAGATCAGTTACTAGCTGATTAGTTCACTAAATCCTTGTTGCCTCCTATTGCTCAAGATGTGGCTATGGGCGGTGCCGTGACTGAAGAGCAGGCTATTAGTCGGGCTCAGTACCTAGACTTGGTTTATTCCCAGTTTGGCACTCTTTATGACTTGATCCCTCAAGCACCGATCCTGCCAAGCCACCAGTAGAAGTACCCGTTGATGGGATTTTTTGTTCAATCCAATCCCCATCAATGGCGAAACTTTCCAAGCAAACCCAAACTGCCCCATCTACTCCTTCAACTCCTAAAGTTTCCACCGAGGTCAATTCTATTCAAAGTACTCAAACCTTGGGTAGTAAAAAGAAAGGTAGAAATTGAAATAAAAAACCTAGAAACCAGCTGGAGACTCCACGACCAACCAATGGTGATAATGACAAAGGAAAAAGAAAAGAGAAATATCCTTGTCTACTATGTGGTGGTGACCATTTTTCAAAGGATTGTCCTCGTCGAGATGAAATCTCCCAATTTTTGAAGTCCAATCCCACACCAACAGTACTTACGGATCCTTTTCCCTCTCAACAATAGCTGATAAACCACATGTATAATCAGGGTAATTCTAGTTCATCAGAGGAAATTCATATGATGTCATCAAATACCATCCATCTGCAAACTTGAAGTCAGAATTATGATAAACCTGCAGATAAACTATGAAGATCATTCGTCTTCAGGGAAAGCCCCTTCTACTAGTTTGAGTCCTCGTCTACTGTCCCCTTGTCTATCAAGAAGCCTACTCTCGACATGATTTTGTGCCCACCTAAGAGTACTCTTTGGAAGGTATTATTTAATCCCAATGCCCGAGCTACTCAATTTTATAATGTGGTTAAAGAACTCGCTCAGGAACCTTGTGCAATGTCTACCCTAGAAGTGCTCCAAAGTTTCCCTACACAGCACAAAACCTATTGACTGCGTTAGGATCTTTAGACCCAGATAACACCAACTTGATTCATTTTAATGTTGAGAACTATAAGTCTAGGTTACCACATAAACTTGATTTTCAAGTCATTACAAAATTAGTTGGAAAGAAGGTTTTTTGAACGATCCTAGATGAAGGAGCTTCAACCTCCGTGTTGTCTCTGTCTTGTACGAAATCCCTTGGCTCTCTTGAGCTTGTGACATCACCAACCACCCTTAAATCCTTTGATGGATGGGATTTCTAGCCCCACAGTCTCATATCAGCCCTCGCGGTCGAGCTGGGGGGAAAAACCATTTCTATCCAAGTAGAAGTGGTAGATGCCCCTTTAGATTACAATCTCCTTCTAGGATGAAATTGGTTCTATGCTATGACTGTTTTTGCTTCAACTGTATTTCGAATTGTCCAATTTCCACATCTAGGGAGAATTGTTACTATTGACCAGCTTGATTTCTACATGCCGGATGTTACTACCTCCATGGCTAATAACATCCCCATGTTAGGCCAGTCCTGTCCTCCTTACCAGTCGATTGGGTTAGGCATGTTGAAGGATTCATCCCTCATGGGAGTTTTTCCATCCACTCCTCCTAGCACGGATTCCACATCAGTCAATATGATCGCCTCATTTGATTATGAGCCTAAGGGCCACTATGTTGTTAAGTCCACCTCGTTAATTCCACATGAAGCTATGTATGATGCCATTCAAACCTCTTCTGATGATCACACTGATGATCTTCATCTAGTGGCCTCAAATCCTTACCATCTACCGTATTGCTTAGAACCTTCTCTTCCCACTCTAGATTATCTTGCTGAGACTTTTCCTTCTGACGAGTCCATCATTGAGATCATGATCATGGAGGAGTCCATTTGGTAGGATCACCATCATAGATCCATGTTCCTCCCCAACACCAATTCGGTTAACCATGATTTTGCATCCTTGTTTCTTACTGATATTGTCAACATTCCCCAAAGTCCTATATTGTTGCAACATACAGATTCTAAAGGAAACCTTTGCAACATTACTCAAATAAACCCAATTGAGATATCAGCCAAGCCTGATGTTATGGAGCATGTTCATGTTGGGCAGAACTACTCCGCAGATGAATCTGAAGCCTATAAGGCACTCTTTAAAGAATTTTGCGATATTTTTGCCTGGTCCTACGAAGAGATGTCGGGGATCGACCCTTCCATCATGGTCCATGAGATTAAAACTGATCTCTCGGCCAAACTTGTCTGGAAAACACTTAGGCAAGTCCATCCTCGGAAGGCCACAGCTATAAATGCTGAAATTGAGAAGCTTTTGAAAGATAGGTTTATTTATCCTGTACCCCTGACAGAATGGGTATCGAACGTTGTCCCTGTCAATAAAAAAAAACAAGGCACCATTAAAGTCTGTATTGAATTTAGGGATCTGGATAAAGCTTGTCCGAAGGACAACTTTCCTACCCTGCATATTGATCAGATTATTGACAACTGTGTTGGAAGTGTCATCTTTTCATTCATGGATGGCTTCTCTGGCTATAATCAGATTGAGATATTACCCTCCGATCAGCATAAGATGGAATTTATTTTCCCATGGGGGACCTTTGCATATAAGAAGTTACCATTTGGCTTAAAAAATGCTGGAGATATGTTCCAGCGTGCGATGTCCTATGCGTTTCACGATGTCAAACACATTGTTGAACTGTACCCTTACAACCTCCTTGCTCATTCACAGCAACGGGAGGACCACCCTGGTCATCTTAGAGAGATATTCCTAAGATGTCGTCACTATAATATACGGCTCAACCCACATAAATGTGTTTTTTGCATTGAGACAAGACGTCTGCTAGGTTTTGTGGTGTCCAAAGATGGCATCCGGATAGATCCTTTAAAAATTGCCGCCATTCTTGATCTACCATCCCCAACTAATCTCTTTGAACTCCAAATTTTGCAGGGGAAGGCAAACTTTCTTTGCCATTTCATGTGTAATTTCGTAGAGAAAATGCACGGTTATATGCGTCTCCTTAAGAAGAACACTCCATTCTTCTAGGAATACCAGGCCCAATGCACCTTTGATAATCTTAAGCAAGCTCTGACTCAAAGGACTTTCAAAGGACTTTCTCTTGTATATTGTTTCCTCTGCTACTACCATTGCTATGGTTTTAGCGCGGGACAATCTCCACGATAAGGAGCACGTGATTTATTATGTTAGTAAGAATCTCTTGGATTCTGAAACCCGTTATTCATGTGTGGAAAATTTAGCATTGGCCACGGTCATTGCTGTACACAAATTTTGTCATTACATTCTGCTCCACACTACCACCGTATTGGCAGACCAGAACCCGATGTACTACATCCTGACTCGTCAGGTGCTCGGGGGCAAGTACTCCCATTGGATAGTTATGCTTCAGGAGTTCGATCTGGAGTTTGCCAAGGCTACATCAAAGAAATCCTTGGTCTTTGCAGAGCTTATGTGTGATCTTCCCTGTGCTTCGACAAAATATGAGCCCAGTGATTCATTTCTGGATGAATTCATTTTCCTGATAAGCACTACTAATCCTTGGTATGGAGATTTCCTTATATATCTCCAAACACAACATTTTCAGCTGCATTTATCCCGTGATGATCGCCACCGTATCTGTCACCACGTGAAATACTATCTCATCCTGAATGATACTTTGTATAGACATGGGATTGACTCTATTCTCCGGAAATGCCTCACTCATGAGGAGGATGAACTTGTGTTGAATGATTGCCATTCGGGAGCATGTGGCGGTCATTTATCTGGGATGGATACAGCCCAGAAAATCCTTCACGCTGGCTATTTCTGGCCCTCGATCTTCAAATATTGTCATGAGGATATTAAGAAATGCCCACCTTGTCAACACTTCTATCCTAAAAAGCACACCCATCCTACTCCGCTACACCCCGGCATTGCTATTGGCCCATTCACCAAATGGGGGATTGACTTCATGCATTGTAAGCCTACCTTAGCCGGGGGGCATGGTTACATCATCGTAGCCGTGGATTATTTTACTAAATGGGATGAGGCCATGCCTACATATGTAGAAGATGGTAAGACTGTTGCCATCTTCTTATTCAATCATATCAAAGCTAGATTTGGAGTTCCGAAGTCCA
Source organism: Pseudotsuga menziesii (assembly GCA_001517045.1). Classification (NCBI taxonomy): domain Eukaryota; kingdom Viridiplantae; phylum Streptophyta; class Pinopsida; order Pinales; family Pinaceae; genus Pseudotsuga; species Pseudotsuga menziesii. The sequence goes on from LPNX010624832.1 coordinate 31,978, forward strand.
TCGTTACTTATCACGGATCCCATTTTCGTAATTAGATGATGGAGGAAATGAGTGCCAGCCTGGGGTCTCGCCATGAAAACTCTATGTTAGAATTTCATCATTAAGCTAGAATTATATTTGGATCTTTACTGGGAGAATAACAAGCACAACAATCAAACAAAAGAGACAATGAAAACAGTGTTTATCCTTGGGGAAACCATAAATGGTGAAAACCCTGCAACTTCCTCAGAGATAGAATCAACACCAAAATAGAAAATCCCCAAAACAGTAAGTGATCTCCCGACAACAGTAACCTTCTTCTTGTCTAGCCCAGTGTCTTCTCCTTCCTCAACTATGCGCTACACTTGAGTGTGTATGAGTTGTATGTTAAATAGAGACTCTAGTTCTCTATGTATACTAATCCCAACATGACTAAAACCCTATCATGGAAAACCCCTACTAGGAGAGTCTAATAACCCTAGTGCCCTAGAACTACAGGGACTTTAACCCTTAGACAATAGGAGGGTTACCCACAATGACTTGACATGACTTGTTTACATGATATACCTTCCCGATAGGAACATCGAGGCATGACATAACTCAAGTACATCCCGAAATAAACATTGGGTTACAATATATAAGAAATACAAGTGAAATACATTCCAAAGTTACATATACATCAACACTCCCTCTTAACTAGGAAGGTATTCTTTCGACACAATTTTCAGCACGAGTCTTCTTCTCTATATCTTCTGGATCATCATCGAGTCCTTGTCATCTTCAATTCTTCTTCATCTTCAAGTCATCTTCATCTTCAAGTCATCTTCATCATCAGATCTGGATCATCACTCCGTCTGGATCATCACTAGACATCATCACTAGATCTGGATCATCACTTGATCTGGATCATCACTGGGCAGCATCATTGGATCTGGATCATCACTGGGCAGCATCATTGGATCTGGATCATCACTTAGCATCATCACAGGTGCTATCTCTTGATTCTTCTCGTCATAGGAACCTCTATAGAGCTAGTCCTTTTTCATACTGGATGTATCATCTCAAAGCTAGTCCTTTTTCATACTAGATGAGGCATCACAGAGCTGGTCCTTTTTCATACCAGATGAGGCATCACAAAGCTGGTCCTTTTTCATACCAGATGTGGCAGCTACTCAGAGCTAGTCCTTTTTCATACTAGATGAGGCATCATAGAGCTGGTCCTTTTTCATACCAAATGAGGCATCACAGAGCTGGTCCTTTTTCATACCAGATGAGGCATCACAGAGCTGGTCCTTTTTCATACCAGATGAGGCATCATAGAGCTGGTCCTTTTTCATACTAGATGTGGAAACTACTCAGAGCTAGTCCTTTTTCATTCTAGATGAGTCTTCTTAGAGCTAGTCCTTTTTCATACTAGATGAGGCATCACAGAGCTGGTCCTTTTTCATACCATATGAGGCATCACAGAGCTGGTCCTTTTTCATACCAAATGTGGCAGCTACTCAGAGCTATTCCTTTTTTCATACTAGATGAGTCTTCACAAAACCAGCCCTTTTTCATGCTGGATGTGCCATCTACACAGAGCTAGTCCTTTTTCATACTAGATGTGTCTTCACAAAGCCATCCCTTTTTCATGTTGGATGTGCCATCTACACAGAGCTAGTCCTTTTTCATACTAGATGTGTCTTCACAGGGCCAGCCCTTTTTCATGTTGGATGTGCCATCTACACAGAGCTAGTCCTTTTTCATACTATATGTGTCTTCACAGAGCCAGCCCTTTTTCATGCTGGATGTGGAATCCACATATACCAGACAATGGAAGGAACCAATCCTCTCACCATGTCACAACTCTTACATCCGACCATGGAAGGAACCAATCCTCTCACCATGTCAAAATGGCATAGCACTTACATCTGATCATGGAAGGAACCAATCCTCTCACCATGTCATAAGGGATCAGCACGGACACATCACTTCCTCTTGGGAGGAACCTCGATCTGGAGAACACCAAGCTTCTCCCTGAAGTACTCAAACTTCACCCTAGCCAATGGCTTAGTCAACAAATCAGTTATCTGTTCATCCGTCGCAACATACTGGAGCTTCAACTTGTCATGGAATACTGGATTCTCTGATAACTTTACACAACTCTGGTTGTCACAGTATATACAAGTAGCATCTAACTGGAGATCAAATAAATCAGACAGTAGCTTCCTCAGCCATACTGCCTCACAACTAGCTGAACAGGCTGCAACATACTCTGCTTCAGCTGTACTCAGTGCCACACAAGATTGCTTCCTGCTAAACCACGAGATCACACCTGATCCCATACTGAAGCAACACCCTGAAGTGCTCTTCCTATCGATGGCACTGCCTGCCCAATCTGAATCAACATAACCCTCCAGGTTAATCCTTTGATCAGACTTATACTTGAGCCCATAATCAACCGTACCCTTCAGGTACCTCAGAATATGCTTTGCAGCAGTCAAGTTAACATGTCTCGGATCTGTCAAGTATTGGCTCAAGGTGTTCACAGCAAAGCAAATATCTGGTCTCGTGTTCATCAGGTACATCAAGGACCCAATCATTTGATGATACATTGTGGCATCAACAGTCTTTGATGAAGCATCACTCAATAGCTTCAGGTTTGATGCCATAGGTGTGGTTAATGCCTTGCAGTCCATCATCCCAAATCTATTCAAGATCTCTACTGCATACTTTGCTTGTCCAAGGAAGATTCCATCTATAGTCTGCCACACCTCCATACCTAGGAAATAATGCATCATTCCCAAGTCCTTCATCTCGAACTCAACAGCAAGCTTTCTCTTCGTATCAGCAATCAACCCATCCATCCCTGTCACAAACAGATCATATACATATAATAGAAGTATCATCGGGTTGCCATCTTCCACCTTGTAGTAAAGGTTGGAATCTGCTTTACTCTTCGTAAAGCCCAAACTGGATAGAAAGCTGTCAATTTTTCCGTACCATGTCCTGGGTGCCCATTTCAAACCGTACAGGGCTTTCTTCAATCTACACACATGAGACTCCCTGTCATGTGTCTCAAAACCGAGTGGTTGCTCCACATACACTTCCTCTTCTACTACACCATTCAAGAAACCAATCTTGACATCCATTTGGTGTATCTTCCATTTCATCACTGCAACTAGAGCAAGTACTGATTTGATGGAAGTGTATCTGGCTGCAGGTGCAAAGGTTTCTTCATAGTCTATTCCTTCTTTCTGAGAGAAACCCTGAGCCACAAATCTTGCCTTATAATTTTCAATGCTACCGGCTGCATCATGCTTGATCTTGTAGATCCATTTGGAAGTTACAACTGAATTTCCTTCTGGTCTTGGGACAACATCCCAAACATCATTCTTCATGATTGATTGATACTCTTTGATCATCGTATCCTTCCATTCTTTTCGTTCTGTCGCTTCTTCATATTTGGAAGGTTCTTTATCAATGAAGTCACATAGTAAAGCTAAATAACTGGAACATGATATGGTCCTCTTTCTTTCTCTGAGATTCTCTTCTGGAACCCCATATCTTTCCGCACCATGGATAATCTCTCATACCCAAGCAGGTTTCCTCTTATGAGGATTCTTCTCCTGTGGTGGATCTATAGGTCTTTGTGGTTCTTCAAATTCTCGATCTTCTTCTTGAGTTTCTTCGTTCATGATTGTATCATGAATTCTGGGAGCTTCTGCTTCTTCAGGTTATTCAGTAGGTTTGTTTCCTGGATTTGATGTAGGCTGAATCTTCGTCAAATGTTACATCCCTACTGATGTCAATATTTTTGAACCCTGGGAAGTATATTTTGTAAGCCTTCGAGCTTTCAGAGTATCCCACAAATATACCTTTCTTTCCTAAAGGATCTAATTTCGTTCTCTTCTCTTTTGGAATGTGTATGTACACAAGACAACCGAATATTCTGAGATGGCTGACTTCTAGTTTCTTGTCGGAGAAGACTTCTTTAGGATTTTTGTTCTTGAGTACTCTGTGTGGAGTACGGTTCTATACATACACTGTTGTTCTAGCTGCTTCTGCCCAAATATGCATAGGAATATCTTGATCATGAAGCATAGCTCTTGCAGCTTCCATGATGGTTCTATTCTTCCTTTTTGCAATCCCATTTTGTTGTGGATTGTAAGGAGTGGACAAATCCCTCTTAATCCCTGAGTCCTTACATAGTTCCTTGAACTCATTTGAAGTGAATTCTCCACCATTGTCTTATCAAAAAGTCTTGATCTTCTTTTCAGTATGGTTCTCAATCAAGGCTTTGAATTCCTTGAGCTTGCTAAACACTTCATCTTTATTCTTCATGAAGTAAATCCATGTCTTCCTAGAAAAGTCATCAATAAAAGAAACATAGTACACATACCCCCTTAGTGAGCTTGATGACATTGGTCCGCATACATCGGAGTGGATGATTTCCAAGATTCCTTTTGCTTTGCTCTTGCTACTTGGAAATGTCTTCTTTGTGTTCTTTCCTTTTGCACATCCTTTGCAGACTCCTTCATGTTTTGCTTGAATTTTTGGAAGGCCTTCAACAGCTTTGCTTGCAAGTGGTAGTTCTCTGTAATGTACATGTGCAAGCCTTCTATGCCAAAGTTCATTTGGTTCTACTGTGTCATGAACCAAAGCTTGATTTGGTTGGCCCTTCAACTTGTATAGACCTCCTTCTTGTTCTCCAATCACTATTGCATCATCAAAAGTCTTTCCCTTTGGCCACATAAGAACTTGGCCATCTACAAAAGAAACCCTCATTCCTTTTGCATCCAATGCAGATATGGAGAGGAGGTTCTTCTTTAGTCCTAGAACAAATAATACATTCTTCGCCTTCAAAGACTTTCCAGAGTCTAGTTTATAGAAGGATACACCACTACCTTTTATTGGATACTGGTAGTCATACCCAAGTTTCACCTTGTGAGGTGACTCGTGTTCAGATAGCTTCACAAATGATTCTTTGAATCCCAACATGTGCTTGGAAGCACCAGTGTCTATAATTCAATCATTGCTTCCATGTGAAACAGTTCCCGTGAGAGCGAAGATTAGTACATATTCATCCTCACTTGAAGAGTCATCACTCTCTTGTCTGATTCTCTTTGTGAAAGGTTCATCATCCTCTGCAGCATGGGCATGATGTCTTCTCTTGTTTCCCTTCTTCTTTAGATTTCTTTTGTTAGGGAAGAATCTAGATATGTGACCTTTCTCATCACATGTGTAACATCTAATAGTATTTAGATCTTTTCTAGAGTGTGAGATCTTACCTTTGGAGTGATAATTGCTCCTCCTTTTTTTCTTGGAGTGAATTGTGAAAGCTTGATCTTCACTGCCCATCTTCTCTTCTCGAGCTGTTATCTGAGCTTCTTCTTGAGAGAATTATTCCCATAGTCTGCTGAACTTGACTAACTTCTTTCTGGCAGAGATTCCTTGAATGAAAGAGTCCCATGATCTAGAGAGACCATTCAAGGTGGTCATCACAATATCTGCATTTTCCACTTCTTCATCTACTGCTTCCAGCTGCTCCTTGATCTGAGAAACCCTTGTAAAGTAAGACTGTGTTTGTGCCATAAATTGTTTCCAAGGCTAAAGAAACAAGCCAACACAATCTCAAATAAAACTCAATAAAGTAAAGTAGGTTTTAGGGTTTCTGAAATAATTTCTTGGTTGTAAAGTCTGGTGGCTGAAGGGAATACATTCATGAGTCAAGTAGGAACTAAATCATAAATAAATGAGAGCAGAGATGCATAATATAATCAACAAGTACCAATCAGATTATAATCTTAAAGTTCATCATAACTGACAAGCATTACAAGTAAAGAAACCATAAACCAGAAATGAATATATCAGTCAAGTAGCTAAACAAGCTAAAACACAGTCTGAAGGGTGATCAAGATCATATATTTCATAGTTATGTTCAACAAATAAACATGAGAGTTATGTACTTAACTCATCAACAAGTCCAAGACCTTCTTAGCCAGCCAAAAAGTAGAACCCCTCTTCTGTCCCTTTGTCCCTATTTTATAATTACAAAGAAGTAGTTCTACCTCCCCTTCATTAGTTCGAAATTGAATCTACCCAGCAGTTACATTAACTAACTTTCAACTAATTGACTAAAAATAGCAAATCGGATTACTGGCAAATATGGCGAATTTCTGGAAAATAGGTGTCAAAGAAGCTTCCATATCTCTCAATTAGTGACACCTGTGTAAAATATGAGAGAGGTTTTTGTGAATGGGTCCATGATGGACAAAAAAATCTCTTTTTAAAAAAAAAATCATCTCCAATATATCAGAATCTTCCCCTCAAAATAAACACTAAAACAGGAAAATATTAAATATTTAAAAACCCTGAAAAATAGGCTGCAAAGATTAAATTGGATATTTCAAAAATTGATAGATGTTGAAAAAATGAGAGAGGTTTTTGTAGATGGATAGTTTATGAACAACAACCTCTTTTTTTTTTCAAAAATTCCTCTCCATCATCTCGTGGTCTTCATTTTACTTCAATAACCCAAAACAGGAAAAACTGAGCAGAATTCTTAGTAATCTTTGCATTTCAGCCCTTGCTTCAGTTTTGACAGTGGATTTATCTTCCTCTAATAGATATCCCTAATTCTATGATAAAATAGTGATGGGTCTCCTTTGCTGGACCTGGATGTTTTCTTCATCTACAGCAACCTTCTCTGTGGCAACAGTTTTCTCTTCACTGAAAATTTCTGTTGTTACCCTTTTCTGAACAAACTGATCTTCATTTTTTGTAAACAGTGAGCTTTTGTCCTTGCTGTCAGCTGAATACTGATGAGGTTCATAGTCATCCTTCAAGTCCTTAAATTGAAACCACTAACTTTTAATTTGAATTAAAACCCCATCGATATCTTCAATATCAAAATACCCAGCAGGTGTTTCAATGCCATACTCAACACCCATGGTATTGTCACTGATAGCTGAGCTTTGAAATTCAAGTAACTCTCCATCACAGAATTCCAAATCATCCTCCCTTTCATGATCCTCTTGTCCACATGAATCATGCATTTCATCATTGACAAGGTCTAAAATAAATTCGGTGAGGCCACAAAAATCAGAGAGACAAACAAGGGCTTCCTTATCAAGCACTGGCTTTGCAACCTGGAAAGGAATCCATTTGAGAAGCTTCTAAGTAATATATCAACCACACCAATGGCAATTAATTTCCCATCAATCAAGTACTACCGGTGAAATGAGCCAAATCCACAAGGAGATGCAGGGTTGTCATTCCCTAGTGGAACAAAAATGAGTGGAGTTTCCACTAGAAATATTCTGTAAGAACTCTCCTGGACTTCCTCTGGTCTATCATTATGCACCCTTATTTGATACTTCTTGTACAAGGCAAACTCTTCGGGATCAAATGCTGATCTTCTCATACGAATCTCCAGCTTATGTTTTTCATAATGCTGAAGACTTTCATTATTATCAAAAGCTTTGTCTCTTTTACAATTACCTCCAGTTTTTCTTGAGGATAGTAGATGAAGATCACATTCCATGACTGGATAATTTTCGCTATGAAAGCTTTGCACTGAACCCTCTGATACACTAAGAGACATGAAATTGAGATGCCCATTGCAGGCTTGTACAAGGAAACCGGAAACTCCATCAGATGTTTCTAGCTTGGAAGCCAATTTCTCTGCTATTACTATGGGAGAAACTTCTTGTGATTTATCTTTGTGACCTTTGGCATCCAGTGAAAAATCACATGCACTGTTTATGTTTTCTTGCACCAGTTTGCGCTTCAGGATAGCTGCAATTTGAAATGAAATGCTGCTGGTATATTCTAAGTCTCTAGAAATTCCCTTCAATTTTTTCTTCATATCAGCTTTCACTCTTTTCACAGCTGTGAGTGGAAAGTTAGTGTCAACAGGTAATTCCCCACTTTCAACAAAAGCCTTCACTACAACATCAATTTTCCTTGATATACTTTTTGTAGTGGAATCATATTCAAATGTCTTTGAATTCACTGTATTACATGATACCTTACTAGATATAGAAATCTGTAGTATTTCAGCAGTTGCAAATATACTTCTAGAGCCCGATGACCCTCTAAACTTAATGTAATTTTCCTTTTGTCTATCTGAGTCTGATCAACATTTCTCTGAGTTGTTGAACCGACAACATCATCCGTTTTTATAAAAACTATATCATGCATACCATTCTAAATATGGGTACAATCACTAATCTACAGGGTCATAAAGAATTCTGTGGCTCTTCAGATTACTCCCAACTGTCACACTCGCGAAAACATAAATTCCTCTGCAACGACAAATTCCAGATTTTTAGGCAATGTGTCTCCACCTCAGTGTTCACCAACTTTGTAACCTTCAGTTTGAGAATCTCGTGCCAGAAATCGCGCCCCATTCCACTGTCTGTCACGATTTTGCCATAAATTGGCATATAGTTGCCAGACAGTTGTCGGAATCTCCCTCACATGAGACTGATGCCTATTTACATGAAAAAAAACTTGCAAAACACGTATTAAACGTGACCAATGATTTATTTAACACTTCCCCAGCGAAATCCCCAAAAAATCAGACTGAAAAATGACCATTCTGGCAAAAAACGATTTTCTTGTAGCGCCGCAGTGTAATTTTTTTGCAGTTGCGCTACAAGAATAATTTAAAACCAATTTTGGCACTATTTTAATCCTTTTTTCTGCTTTGAATCAGGTTTAAGTGATAAACTATGATCATAATGTTATTTGTGAACCCATTATTCAATAATATGACCTTTAACACCCTTCAAGAGCTAAGAAAACAAACTTAATAAAACAAATCTAAGCAAAAAATCCAAATTTCAATTAAAACCAAAAATTCCTAAAATAAGCAAATGAGAAAATTTAAGCATATGAGCAAACCTAAAATAAAAATCACAATCAAAATATATAAAATTGAATAAAACAAGTTCCTGACTTAACAGACTGAATAGTCTCAACATTCTGGATCTTCACATTCTTCAATTGGTTTCTCAAATTCATCTTCCTGTTTATGTTCTTCCCTTCAAACAATTTGGTTAGGGCATCAAACATAGCTTTAGGTGTCCCGAGGGAGGAAACCTGTGGTATGAGATGATCCTTGATAGAATTAGCAATGATTCTCTTTGCCATAACCAACTTCTTCTTATGCAAGGCCTTAACCTCATCTCCCTCTGGAATTGGAACCTACTCATTGATATAGGAGTCCAACTCATTCTCTTCCAGGACCAAGGAGATCCTATACTTCCAAGCTCAGAAGTTATTAGCTCCCTCAAGCTTTTCATCAAGCTTGGTATGACGAGACATCTTAAACTGAGAACCTCAAATGGAAATACAAAATATTTAGATCTTACCAGGTCAATATGTCAGATCTAGATTTGGAGCTAAAATCCTGTAGTGTTGGTTCAGTAGCAAATTAGGGTTTTTATTTTTCGAAGATATGTCCACCCAAATGCCTTGAAATTTATCCGTAACTTCAATTTTGGGGAGGAGATCAATCTAGGCCTGGGATCACTGAAAAAATCCTCTTTTGTGAGAAGCCCTAATTTTCGACAGCAGTGTCGGGTCCAAAACTGAAAAACCTCATAATTGGATTCTGCTTCGATAGAAAGATGCGCCCTAAGGAGGAGAGTTATTCCACCATACTTTTGCTGAAAATCTGTGGAGGAATATCCACAAACTAGGAAGCCCTAGTTCCCGTAGCTGCACAGTGTCTTCTTCTCAGGTTAGCTCTGATTCCATGTTAGAATTTCATCATTAAGCTAGAATTATATTTGGATCTTTACTGAGAGAATAACAAGCACATCAATCAAACACAAGAGACAATGAACACATTGTTTATCCTCGGGGAAACCATAAATGGTGAAAACCCCGCAACTTCCTCAGAGATAGAATCAACACCAAAATAGAAAATCCCCAAAACAGTAAGTGATCTCCCGACAGTAGTAACCTTCTTCTTGTCTAGCCTCAGTGTCTTCTCCTTCCTCAACTATGCACTACACTTGAGTGTGTATGAGTTGTATGTTAAATAGAGACTCCAGTTCTCTATTTATACTAATCCCGACATGACTAAAACCCTACCAGGGACAACCTCTACTAGGAGAGTCTAATAACCCTAGTGCCCCGAAACTACGGGGACTTTAACCCTTAGACAATAGGAGGGTTACCCACAATGACTTGACATGACTTGTTTACATCATAGACCATCCCAATAGGAACATCGGGTCATGACATAACTCAAGTACATCCCGGAATAAACATTGGGTTACAATATATAAGAAATACAAGTGAAATATATTCCGAAGTTACATATACATCAACACTCTACGCCATATTATCCACAAGCTAATGGTCAGGTAGAGGCCATTAACAAAGTTTTGAAAACTATGCTTCGTCGGATGGTTGGAGATCATAAAGCCAACTAGCACCAAGTTCTTTTCTCCACCCTTTGGGCTTATCGGACTTCTGTGAAAATAGCTACTGGTTTCATGCCATTCCAGCTTGTCTATGGACTTGAAATGGTCTTACCCATCCAATGTCAGATTCCATCTTTACAACTTGCCATTGAACTTCTCCCAGACACTTCCGGAAAGGAAGAAATATTTTTATACTTGAATAACCTTGAAGAGACTTGCAGAGATGCTTCCTTGGCTAATGCGGCGCATAAGAAATGCATCAAGTTGCAGTATGATAAATCTATCTAGCCTTGTGTCTTTAACAAGGCTGACCTAATCTTAACTTATGACCAGAGATATGACAAACTAGGGAAGGGTAAGTTCGAATACAGGTGGTACAGACCTTTTGTTATTTCCAAGGTGTTAGAGAAAGGAGCTTACGAGCTCGTTGATTATGATGGGATCCCTTTGGGGCAACCTCACAATGGGTTGTACCTAAAAAGGTACTATGCCTAGGTTTTCTTGGGTAGTATCTTGTATATATGTATATTGATTGGATTTCAGTGGGCTTTTAGTATTTTCAAGATGGTTTTGAGCTTCGTGTCCACATCTATTTATACCATGTTTTGGTCATGCAGATGGCTTTCTATAGTTTCACTGATGGTGCTTGCCGCCACACCTTGAATCTTGCCTCAGCTGCTTGGGTTCTCTATTCCCTGACTGAAGATTTGGTCAGTTCAGGAGTGATTTGTATAGGTCCCGCTACTAATAACATTGCCAAGTATGAAGTAGTCATCGGTCTTCTGACTGAATTTGCCTCCCAGGATGTTCGTGATCTGGTAGTCTTGATGGACTCACAGCTCATGGTTCACCATTTGAACCATGTCTACACAATTAGGAACCCGGTACTCCTCCGCATATTTCAGAGAGTACATTTGTTAGAAATATCATTCAAAACTATTACTTATAGGCATATCCCTAGGGAACATAATCTAGTCGCTAACTCATTGGCTAACTACATCCTAGACTGGCATATTGCCCATTCATGACGGTAAATCAAACATGGTCCATTGTAAAAAAACATTTAGAGACATGTAAAACTCATAGAAAATGCATTTTCCATTTGAAACATTTAAACACTGTGTAAAAGTATATATATATATATATATATATATATATATATATATATATATATATATATACAAAAGAGTTTACAAAAATAGGTCCTGAGATCTCCTCTGAAGCACGTAGGCTTTCAGGCAAAATCATCATACAAAATCCTGAATCTATCAACTTTCAGTATATATCTCGTACACTAGCGGTGCTTGTGATAGCACATCACTGCTCGAGCTACCCTACACAGCAGCCTACTAAATCGACCCGGCACTCATGTTGTGGATCTCTGATATCTCATTAGGAGGTCATCTATGTCAGCATCTGGGATGTCCAAGGTCAACCTCTCCAGGTTCTCCTCCAGCTCCCTGAAGATATCATCACCCTGTGGTACAAAGCGAGCTCCTGCTCGCCTATCCAATGGAGATGTTCCTCTAGGTCATGCCGCTTCAACATCTGTATGAGAATATATAGGTCTCGTCACTTAACATAAAAAACATAAAAACATAAAAACATTTCATCCATTTTATGGTTTCTTGCTTCTTACTGATGTCGCCCCAATGTCCACCAAGTGGGAGTGGTAGGTCAGGATCTCCTGTGAAGTCCGTGCCTATGTAAACATAGTCCTCAACCATGAGGATCTGATCCCATAGCCATCTCAAGAATAGATCACCAAACTTCACCTTTCCCCTACCCACTCCTGTGCGAGCCATGACCTGGACCCACCTTAGCATACGAGGGTCTCGTGCTCTCAGACTCTAGAAGGTCACCTATGGCCTCATTTGTGGAATCCGCTCGAAGAAGAAGCAAGCTAATATGGAACCAAATCCGAACTGCTTCAGCTCTCCTTGCCGACACTTAGTCACTAGCTGATCCTTGAAGATTGGAAGCATTGCTTCTGCCCAGTTGAACACTATGGGTTCCATAACCTCTATTGCATATAGCATGTGTGCCCTAGAATCCTGGTGCACACCCTAAATTTCAGCCACCCTCTGCATAGTAAACAATACATTTCGTAGATCCCTATTCATCACTACCTTGATGGGGATCTTCTTCCTTGATGTACCTGTTCTTGGTGCATAGTGTCAATCTCGAAGCTCTCTGGTAGTAATGTCCCCGCCACGGGAACCTGTCAATGAGATGGTGGCACCCCATCTTGATAGACCAATTAGGAAGTAGATATCCTCTACCTCCATTGTAAGTATGTGTGCCCCCACCATGAAGTACCGTTGCTCTAGATTCCACATCTGCACTATGTGTTCTAGTAGCCATTCATGCGACACCATGCTTGGGGTCTGGAAGAACTTCAAGAGCCCACAGTCCCCTAATGCGGCAATACAGCCTACATTGCTCTCAGCAGCAACATCCTCATTGTCATGAGTTCTTTCCTTCCATATCACCATGTTTTGAGCAATCTAGACCTACCAAAAACCACAATGGTATGCATTAAAATCAGACTTAAATCATTGGAAATCAAAAGAATGAAGTTATATCACCCATACCATTAGTTTAAATTATCCATGTTCGGCACCGCCTGTCCACTGTATTGTTGGCGCAGTTCCATGGTGGAACCGCGTATCCCACAAGGGGTAGCAGCGGTGCCCACATTTTGAGTTTTAGGGCTCGCCATATGGACCCAAAACCCCACCAAACCTCAAAATAGATGCTATGAAATGAAATATGAGGGTCTTAGCTATTACTTGCAACTGACGATGCTAAAAACAAATGGTGGAAGCTCCTGGTATCAGCTGTGGAAGATCTGGCTAAGAAAATGCTCCAAGTGCTCTCTGCTAGAGGTAAATAGTGAAATGGTTTGATTTTTTACTATTTACTTGACTTATATAGGAATTTTTGGGTCCGACTCACTATAGTTTTGATGTAAAATCATATTTTGGTGAAAATTTATCAGTCGTAATCCCTAATGCTAGTTGTAAATGCATTTAACATTTGTTTCTAAGATTATTGCAGGATAGGAGAACTCTAGCAAGAAGCTTTGAAATTTTGTTTATGGATTTTTTGTACTTTCATAAAATGAAAAAGGTCGATGAGCGTTTATTACGACACTTTTATCATGCTCTCTAAACCTAGTATCAAAGGTTCAAGTCCATTTCTGAATCTTTCCAGGCTCTTAAAATTTGACATTGTGCAAAGAAACATCATGGAGTTTTCTTTTCACATCTTTTTCAGACTCCTTAAAACATGAAAAGATTGTCGAGTCCGTTTCCGAATCTTTCCAGGCTCGTAAAAAGTGACATTGTGTAAAGAAACCTTATGGATTCCTCTTTAAACTCTTTTTAGGCTCCTTAAATACGAAAAGATTGTCGAGTACTTGTCTCCTTCATACTCGTAAAAGTATTTGAAGAGTCATCCTTCCAACGGTAGGTTATCTCTTTTTCGGTTCGAATAGGACTATTTATGAAAAAGGAACACTCCAGCCAATCAGACTGGAAGAGTTCTCTAAGGTATTATTTTATACTTTTTCGGGCCTTAGAGACTAAATCATACGAAAAAGGACCCTTTGGAGTCTTCTTCCGTATTCATTCAGACTCTCTAAACATGAACGATACCAAGTTTTCTTTCAGTGGGATCGTTAAATTAAACATTGAGAGACCCATTTTGGGATCGGACCCCTCCTCTCTCATGTTCATAAAACATATGAGTCTAGACTTGTCTTCCGACAAGCTATACTGAGTGTTTGTTACCCTCTTTGAACTTGTAAAGCCGAAAAGAGGAACTCATCAATCATGATGGGGGAAATGGGAAGGAAATCATTTTGCAAATAATGGGAGTTGTTTGTCATTACCTTTGAACATGGCACTTGTCTGCACAATCATGTCAGTCAATTGGGTATTCAACTAATCTCTGTGATGATCCACTTTCATGAGTCATGTCACTCCTTTGAGTCTTTCAAAAGAATGCATTGTCCATTGTCAGATTGTGTGTCTGTCCCGTCTAGTCATGTTGCCAAGTCTTTTGTCATGTCGCCTGATGTTCAAAGGGGATCTGAAGAAGTGTCACCTTTGTAGTCCACACAGTCTTTGTGTTAGTATTTTTGAGTCAATCATATGGTTACTACATGCACATCATTCCAGAACCATGTTTTGAGTTTTGCGTCATCGATGTGGGATTCATCATGGCCCTCCTTCGACGAGTCTTTTCCCGTCGACATCATCTAATCATCCGGGAAATAGTCTTAGAAACAATGATTAGTACCTTGAGATCTGTATGCCTTAATGACAGATTCTCTCATTCTCAACATAGGTTCACATCATTGACCTTTGATCAATCGAATCGACTGGGTGTTCAACATCAAGACATCTATTCATACTCAGTAGATTGTACTAAAGTACCTTGGGAATCATTGACATTAATGGTGATCTCCCTCGCACTTGTTAACAGTTCACATCATTGGCCGGTAATCAAGTGGTTTCTACCATGTTCGACTTCAGAGCATTGTAATCACATGGATAAAATCGTACTTTGTGGAAAACAAGACGAAGACCCTGGGTATTTGTTTAAAGCGCTCATTGCTTTTCCTCAGGTTGCGATGGAGTTTTGTATATCTAGCATAGATCCACATTTGTATGGTAGTGGCTATGCTACAATTTGCATCTATATGACATAGATCTACATTGTATGTCTGGTAGTTATGTCCAAGTTTGAGTCCTCTATTAGATGGATCTACGTTGTATTCTAGTAGCCATGCTTGTTTATTCCTCTCATGGATCTGCCTTGTATTGGTCTGCAGCCATGAGTTTGGTTACTTGTGTCTATGAGTCAACATACTGATGTAATGCAGATGCCTACTTGACGACTTGCTCCGATCGAGCTGAAATTTTTGCCTCATGGCAACGACTTTCTCTCTCAAAGCTCTCGTTTATCATATATTTCTAAGACTCATGCTTTGGGGGGCATCCTGTTATACCAAAATCCTACCACCATCATGTGATAAGATGTTTGAAATACCTACTTGCCCTAAATCCCAGCTTCTGGAGTGGAAACTCATATCATCTGTCAATCTTTTCATACAAAATCCCAGCACCGTGCTTAATCCTTTATCCATAAGTAGTACCCTTATTCACATTGTCCATACTCTATTGCCCACAAGCGGTGCCACCGCTTATGGCCCTTAGTCCATAAGCGGTTATTACCAGAACCGCTTTGTCAGTAAAGGAGAAATGCGGTACCCTGGGTAAAAAGGGAAAAAGAGAAGCTTGTTGAGGCTTCTAGATGATAAGCCTCGAGATATCCCTTATCCATACTGTTGTGGGTCTATTGAGCTTAAGATCCCCCATCCTAGGATCTTGGAGGCCACCTAACCCACAAATCTCTCAACCTAACATATCCATCTAGCCTTATAAATACAAGCTTATGGCCATGGTTGAGAGGGAGAACTCTGAAGGCATTGTTATGCTGTTGGATTGATCACTTGGTCCATATCATTGGATAGCATAGAGAGAGCTAGAGTCAAAGCTTATGGGGATGAGAATGCTTGGTTTCATGGAGATGCATATGAACACTAAGGCTTGGTTGTAAACTTCTTCATATTTCTTTAATGCAAGTTGATTTTTGTCCCACATATATCGTTGATGTTTGATTTCATATATATGTTGTTATATTCCTTAGTCACTAGCATAGATTAGTAGATTATATTCTGGTTGCTTTGATCTATTTTGTGTTGATCTTATTGCAGGTACATAGGGTGACTATCAAAGCATTGTATTCTAGGTATCTACGATGTCTAGGGAGAGTCTTTAACCTCTGTCTTCTATTTGTTTTGGATATGAACAATTCAGACCAGTGGAAAACCTTGCTGTCCATGGGAGGTGAAATATTCCAGCTAACACTTACTTAGACTACTTTTCCATCTCTAGAGATTCCATCCTAAACACTTATTTTTTTCCAAAAAGTTGAGCAAAGAAGTGTTGGCTAAGTTAAACTCATGATTTTTCACAAGAAATATTTGAGCAACTTGACCAGCTTCTTCAACAATTTGTAGGAACTCATCTAGTTGCGTCGACATTGTCAACTGAAGAAAAATAAATGGTTTTTTGAATCACCATTTCAGTGTAACTCATCTAAACACGCCGACATTGTTGGAGGAAACTCACAAGTTTCCGATGATACGGTCGAAGGCCTTGGAAATTTTGTTGAACAAAGAACCTTTTACTAAGTTAAACTCACGATTTTGCACTGATGTATCGGAACAACTTGACCAGTTTCTCCGACATGGTCGGCTTGGACAAAAGAAGTTTTGACAAAACACCGTTCAACATAACTCAGTGAAACGTGTCGACACAGTCGGGAGTAACTCATAATTCACCTCTGAAACGATCAGAGAGATCAATGAATATTGTCGACGATTAAGTTGTTGCCCTGTTTTCGGGGAGATTCTGGATTTTCGTCGACATAGTTGGAGAAGACTCATTTCTTGCCCCCGAAACGGTTGCTAGAACTCACAAGTCATCGTCGATAGTATCATGGAATTTTTTACGAATCGCACTAACACACATCGACGTTAATTTTTCCTCCACAACGACCAAAATGTTTCTGTGCCAAACTGCTTTTTTGTCCAACAACCATGTTAAATAATCCAACGACCACATTGATGGTTGTTTTGTTCGTTGTTCTTTGTAGTACCATTATTTCTGTGTTTTCTACAATGATACATGTTTATTTCTTTGGTTATTCAAAGTAGTTGAAGTTTTACTAAGAAAATTCTCACTATGCTCATGTCACAGGTCTATTTTCACCAAGCAGGATTACCTTCCGAAGGACAGACTTGAAAACAATGAATTCACACAATGCCACAGAAAAGGTCACACGCGTGCAGACACGGATAGCGGTGCATGAAGTGACTGTACAATTACTTGAGGCAATAAAGTATAAAACTATTGCTCAAGAGGCCAGTGCATGGGCTGCGTATGTTTCCAACAGGGAAGGGCCCACATAAATTTTGTCTCTTATGGAACTGTTTGTATTTTCCCATGTAAAGCGCTAAAAGACAAACTGTGTAAATTTATAGGGTTAGGGTAGGTCAAAGGTCACAAAATGACAAATTTAGATTGTAATAAATAGAGGTAGAAAGTAAAATAGAATAAAATTTTGCTAGCACAAAGAAGGGATGGACTATTTGTAAGAGAACTAATTTTCTGCTAATAAAGAAGGAATTGTTTTTGCTGGGAAAGGCTGCACAGTAATTTTCTTGGAATGTTTGGAAGTGTCAATGTGGAATTAGTTCTTTTGGTTTCCATGCAACTGTGATATCATTCTAACTATTCTGAATTACTTCTTTGGTGATGAATGATTTGCTTTCCATATAAATTTTTGTGTATGAAATGAGCAATGAATGTTTTATTATGTCAGAGCTACCTTTGATATTATTTTTGTTGTAAATATGCATATGAAATTGAAAAAACTATCTCTGATATTAATATGAATAGTTATAGTACATTTCTCTAACTTTAATTTTTCTCCATGCGGGGATAGGATAATTTAGAATAGGATAGATCAGCTTCGTCTTAAGTTTAGAAGAATAATTGAGAAGGAAGAAATGGTAAGACGAGAGGTAAGAACCTGCACATCACTTGTGAGGTTTATTCTTATCAATTATATGCATTTAGGCACTTGCATCTCATCTTAAAAAAAAATTACATAAATGGTGGACCAGGATGTAACCAGTAAAGATTTAAACAACTTAATCTACGTTAGCCGGACCGTTAACCAGGCGGATTCCCCACACCAAATGGTGGATGATCTAATCGGGATTGTTTATCAGAGAGAATCCCTACTATCGGTACCTGGGAATTTTTTGAGGCATCAACACTTACATATTGGAGTAACCCATCCCCAGGAAACTATGAAGAAGGACCATAGCACATGTTTCGACAAGTTGTGCTAGCATATGTTTCGACAAGTTGTGCAAGGATGTGGCATGATGTGACGCTCTGAACCCTTTGCATGTCTAGTGTGATCTCTAGATCTGTTAGGGTCTAGAGACCTAAGTGGATCCTTTGTGTGTGATGGTCCAGTCCCATATGTGCTAGCCACATATGTGCCAGCCATAGATGTGCCAACACCTTGGCCTACATTTCCCTCGACAGTAGTCCAATGTTGAAGCAATGTATCTTCTAAATCAAATAATTTCTCTTATGTGTCATCAATCACGAGACCTGTAGAAGGATATAACCGAGGGGGATTTGGTGTGTGTGAAGGTCATCACACACAAATTGGATTAGTCCTTTCCCCTTGTCTATATTGGACCATCCCATGTCCTGCCCCCTGGAACTCTAAAATATCAAAGTAATTTACATGTTTACCCAATATAAAATCGACATACAATTTATTGAGGAAATAGAATGGGATGTCTATTTTCCCATGAGGGTCTTCATCGAATACCATGTACCAGTGATCCATCCAGTTGCCTTTAATATTTGGTTCTATGCACTAGTCTATAGAAATGTGTGGTCGACTAGTGGGAGGAACCAATCTAGTGCTAGGGTCCCGGAATAGTGAATAAAGTTGGTCTTTTGTTATCTTTAATTTTTTTACATCTTTGGAGCTCAGCCCAATGGAATAATATTTCCTCTGGGAATCCCTGTAGGAGCTAATGTTGTACAATGCTCCCTGGGCATTGGAAATTGTATTTGCAATGATATCTAGTGCCTCTCCCAGTGACCTTCTTATGTGGTCCCTGCCTCTAAAAAGTGAACTAAGGTGTCTCAATACACCCATATGAGTAAGAATTTCAAAATTCCTATTGTGTTCCTCCTCCATGTGTTCGGTGTTTGGATTTGGGTTATTGGTGGTTTTATTTTGGACACTTTCTTCAGGATTTGTGTTTTTTGCTAATATTAAAACACCAAATTTTAAAATGAATTAATATTTCATTCTTTTTTTAATTAAAAATGTATTAAATTAAAACAAAAAATCAAAGCAATTCTTACCTAACCCAAAACCAAAAAATTAAAGAAATTCTTTCCTAATCCAAAACCAAAAAATAAAATCAATTATTACCTTCCATTGCATTCAACCTTGTCGATCTCCTCCCTCAAAATGCACTCTCCAAATCTCATGCAAGCCATATCATCGTCCCGATATATCTCCCTTCCGTTCTTCGCGGCCTGTAACGTAAAATAAAAAAAATAGAGTTTGCCAGCAGTGTGTTTTTTTTAAGTTTTACAAATCGCACTTGCGCTCTGTACTCTTCCAAAATGCATGTGCAATATATCACACTTGCGATTTGTACTCTTCCAAAATTCACTTGCGATATATCGCACTTGCATTTTCTTTGGTTTTAGGCTTGGGTTTTCTGAACCAATCCATTAATAACACATATAATTATAGATTTTGTTCTCAGACTTACGTTTTGGATTTATATAATGGCACTAAAAAGTGGAATCATATTTGTGCACACACCCATATATATATA
>LPNX010624846.1:0-33481 GCA_001517045.1 Pseudotsuga menziesii
CTTCTTGTTCTCCAATCACTACCGCATCATCGATAGTCTTTCCTTTTGGCCACATGATGATTTGACCATCTATGAATGCAACCTGCATTCCAGAGTCTACCTTGTATGAAGATTCCTCACTACCTTTTATTGGATATTGGTAGTCATCTACAAGTTTCACCTTGTGAGGTGATTCATGTTCTGATAGTCTTACAAAGGATTCCTTGAATCCCATCATATGTTTGGAAGCCCCACTGTCTATAAGCCAATCATCACTTCCATGAGTAATGTTACCTATGAGAGCTGATATTAGAACATATTCATCCTTTCTTGAAGAATCTTCACTTTCATATCTGGATCTCTTTCTGGATGGTTCATCATCCTCTGCAGCATGAGCATGATGTCTTCTTTGGCCTCATCTCCCTCTGAAACTGGAACCTCCATACTCATGTAGGTGTCCAATCCATTTTCTTCAGAGAGATCATATACTTCCAGGTTTGGAAGTTGTCAACTTCTGCAAGCTTTTAACTAAGCTGATGTGATATATCATATTGAAATGAGAACCTCAAATGGAAATGGCAAAGGATTAGATCTTACCGATTTGAGGTGTCCGTCCTTGTCCCGGAGTTCGTTGATCTAGGGTTTGTCACAGAAACCCTAATTTTCAAAACATAGAATATTTCAGATCTGATTGGATGAACAGATAGATCTCTTCAAATGGAGCTGTCCAATGTACTCCTTTTCTGAAAACAGTGGAGGGAAACTCCCGGAACAGGAAGCCCTAATTTTCTGATTTCTTCTGCATAAATGCCTGTTACTGTTTCTATGATATATCCGAAATTACTCATCCTCTGTGTCTGAAATTTCTCACTGAGGTAATCTCGCATGTTCCTGATACAAAACCATAGGTTTAATCATAATTGGTTTCACCATTTGGGATTTATGATCCTTTTCCCAAGGTGACCTGTTACAGGACTTTTCAGAACAGCGAAGTTGAACGGCATTTCATGTGTCACTGGTTCATCTTCTAAGTTTGACCTTTGGAACACAGAAAGTAAAGTCCGTGACCTTTTTGGAACATCTTCAGGAATTCCATTTGGACCTCTGTAGCCCAAGATATTTCAGATCTCCCCAGGTGTGCTGTTTATGGATGATTTCTGGAAGAGGATGGAACCCTAACGTGGAGAGATCATATCTCCCAGAATATAGCGAATCAGAGGTTGAACTTTGGACACAGTGTTCATCAAGATTTTATCTTCGGCCCCTACAAATTTTAGCATCTGATACTTTTCCAATCTTGGAATATAGCGACTGTACCAAAACTTAGCAGTTTTAGTATTTAGGGTTTCTCCTAGCTAGGGGTCAAACTAGGGTTTGACTTTCCCGGAGATTTACCCAACCAAATTTCTTGATCCAGGTCTCTAAATTTAGGTTTTGATGAGGAGAAAAATCCTATGCTGGTCTCACCCAAAAATTCCTCTTCTGTAGAAATCCCTAATTTCCACATCGAAACTGAAAATGATTGAAATTGAATTCCGCATCGACAGAAAGATGCACCCTTCAATGGAGAGTCATCCTAGCATACTTTTGCTGAAAATATGTGGAGGAAGATCCACAAAATAGGAAGCCCTAGTTTTTGTAGCTGCACAATCACTTCTTCTCAGGTTAGCTCTGATACCATGTTAGTTTTTCAACATTTAAGCTAGCATTATGTTAGGATCTTTTCACTGAGAGAATAACAAGCACAGCAATAACATAAGCACATCACATGAGACAAGAGACACAAAGAATTTTGATAGGGGAACCATAAATGGAGAAAACCCCTCAAAGTCCTCTAAGATAGTATCACCACAATATGTGAAACCCAAAACAATAAGATGACCTCCCAACACAACAACAGCCTTCTGTCTTCTGTCAAGCCAAAGTATTTCCTTCTCCAAAGGTGCGCCACACTTGAGAGAGCAAGTGATGTAATTCACAAGTAGTAAATAGAGAGACCCTCACTCTCTATTTATATTCTTCCGTTGACTTGAAGTGCACTCAACCATGTAGGCTTAACTTACAATTACTTGCTCGAGCCTACACCTTAATTAGTGTATAATAACCCAAGTGCCCCGAAACTGTGGGGACTTACCTAATGACTTGACAAGACTTGTTTACATTAATAATCCTCCCGATCGGAACATCGGGGTAAGACAATATGACTCAAATACATAATAGAAACATCCCAGAATAAAAATCGGGTTATAATATATAAAATACATATAAGAATACATTCTGAAGTTACATATACATCAACAAGCAATCGTGAGAGTGTCCATACAAACCGCAAAGGGCACAAGCATGGTTTGTTTTGAATGCCTTGTTCCTGACTATTGGTGCAGTTGGGAGTTCAACCATGGGGATGTTTTCATTTGTATCCATGGCATCCAAATGTGCACGGATCATGGGGATTTCAGGGAAATTATGAGTTGGATGGCCTTGTTGCTCGCAGATGGTGCAAGGTGGGACTTGTCGTGGTTCTACGGTGGATTTGGAATTCTTTCCCTTGGCCCTTTTTGGATGGGGTGGTACAGGTGCAGGTGCAGTGGTTGGCTTTTGTGGAGTGGGTGGAGGGTGAGACTCGACCGTGATGGGTTGCACTAGGGTTAAAACAACCTGGGGCATTACTGGTTGAGCTGGTGAATCAAGATACCATACCAGAATTCCCAATGTAAAGTTGGGTAGGCTTAAGGTGGCCATTATCGGCTTGCTGATGACACCAGGTGGGGGAAAGAGGAAGGGAATTGTATGGACTAGAGATGATCCCAGGTAACTCCCTGTTGGTTGCATGTGGGGATGCGGTTGTGGTTGCGGCTGTGCGGAATGCTGCTGCTGTAGGTGATGTTGCGGCTGCTATTGGTGTTGCGGTTGCGGACAATGTTGTGGTTATGGTTGGGGTTGCGGCTGTGGTGGTTGTTTGGGTGCAGTGGTGTTGGATGAGACCATGCACAAGTCTGTAGTCTCATTTTGTGTTGGAGGTGGTGACATGGAAGGGAAAGGAGCCATCATGGTGGGATCGACAAACAACCCAGGGCCCACATTCAACAATGGGGAGGCTGGTGTGTTGTCAACCATGGTGTTGATTGCAAGGATGACATTGGTGTGTGTAGTCATCCCGTGTGGCTCAATGGTGGTGATGGTAGGGATAACGTTGGCAGGTGCTGTTAACCCTTGTGGATCATGATAAGCGAGTTGATCAACCGTCACAATCTTCCCTTCGTGAGGGAACATCATGAGACAGAAGACAGTTGATGTGACCACTCTCATGGCGTACATATAACTTCTTTCGAGGAGAAGGTTATAGTCTAGTTGAGGGTCGAGGACTTCTATGTCGATTAGCACTGTCTTCCTAACTAATGTGATGGGGACATGGGGGAGGATTCCTTGGGATTTAGTGTTATGTAAATCATAAGCCCGTAGAGTTGTGGAGGATGGTTGCAGAATTGGTGATCCGAGTTTTTGCCAAACCAGGGTGGACATAACGCACGTGGATGCCCCTCATCCACTATGCACCGGTGCACAACCAGGTTTCGGATAGACACGAAAATTTGGAAGGCGATGGTGGACGGCATGCATGGTTCTCAATTCTCCATGTCGAATGTGATCAACTTAGAGTCGGAGGGGTCTACGGCCCCAAGGGTGGCTAGTAACGCTTTTCACTGCGGGCACGTTTTGAGTACCTCCTGAGCGGACATGGCCGTTGGTGCTTGGGCCAAATCATCCACAATGCTATAGCTGATAGCAGCTCTAGATGTGGTGTTGTTGGTCACTCAGCGTATGGGGGGGTGGGGGAAAGGGGGTAATTAAATAGGTGCATTGACCGACTTGGACGTAGATGCCACTGCTGTGTCAGCGGGTTCGGTGGTGGTACCGTACTGATTCCATCTAGTTTGTAAGTTGACCTCTTCAGTCGTCATGGCTAGCAGGTGGTGAACACCTATTTCTGCTGTGGGAGGTGCCCTCAGAGTGTTGGGATTGGCCTGGGGAGGGGGAGTGGTTGCCACCAATCCTTGGACTGGTAGCGGATTTTGAAGCACCGTAGGAGGAGGTCCTTGTGGTGCTGGGTTTGGTTGGGCTTGATTTGCAGCATTGGCGGCCTATTGAAATTCATTCTGAATGGCCTGCTTAGCACAACCCATGAGGGGGCACTCGAATGTGTAGTGCCCATAAAAATCATAGAGTGTGCATGGTTGGTTTGTGAGGAAACGGGGCGTTGCGTCTTGGTGCATTCTGTTGTGGGGGGTTTTGGGCGGGTCGGTTTGCTGTGGCATGTTTGGAGGGTTCGATTGTTGACTGCCTCCCTGTGGTTGGTTGTTGCCTTGGTTCCAAGGTCGATTATTTCTAGCTTTCTCTTGTTGATTGTTGGGTGTAGGCTGGTTGGGACAGTTTTGTTGTGTGAACACTTGTCCCAATGGAGCGGGTGGAGTGGGGGCGGGGGATTGAACTGCTTGCACTGGTAGTGCATAGTATATTTGAGTGGGAGGTGGTGCCACAAATGTGGGAATTTTCCCCGCATACTGCTGTGTAGGCCAAGCAATGATGCAAGTTGTGCGTAGGAAGTTGTTGCTCCGGACTGGGACATCATTCTAGCGTAGTCCGGAGCTTGGTTTTGGTAAACAACATTAGCAATGTTGCTTAGTTATGATGGAATTGCAGGTGTTGTCGGTCGATGTTGTGGCTATTGGGAGACTGATCCTATGATGCCATTTGCAGCATGGGATGCCCCCGGTGCGTTGCGATAAGAGGTTCTTGCGCGAGGAGCGTATGGGATGATGGTGTACAGGTATCTAGACTGAGCATAGATCAGGTCAAACTATTGGGCTTTTAGTATGGCCTCTTCTTTGAATTGAGGACATTCGAATGCGACGTCCTTTGCTATGGGTGGGAGCAAGGTCTTGAGGAACCAATCCAAGAAGATCCTATTGTCAAGTTGGATTTTACATAAGCTACAGCGTCACCGCCACTCATGGATGCGGTCGGTTATATGAGTGGCGGTGTTCTGATGATAGGATAACAGGATCTCCACCCTCTCATAGTATCTAACAGGGAGTTGGAAATACTGTAGGAACATGAAAGCTAAGGAGTTGAAATCTGGATATTTGGCATGCGGTAGCTCAATGTACCATTTGGCCACGGCACCTGTAAGGGTGCATTGGAATAGCCTCAGCTTGATGGAATCGTCTACAATGTTGCTTGACGAGCACCATAGATGGAATGTCATTATGTGGTTTTGGGGACATTCCCCTACTTTTCCTTCAATCTTGGGAATGTATGATAGCAGCTTGGTTGGCATGGGTGGCCAGAAAGCTTGGTGGTGGATGGGGTCGTTTGTTAACCGTGCCAAATCAGGCAAGTTAAGATGAGCCATGAAAGGTAGCTTTGACCCCAAGTTAATGTGGGATGGAGCTGCGATGGTGGTGGGATTTGCAGGTGCATAATGCATCTGCACAGCTGGGGGTACTTGCGGTGGCACCATTGTGGATGGGTCAATGTCCCCAAGTGTTGTGGGGGGGATAGTATGGGTGGTAGGGACATTTCCCCCATGTATGACAGTAGGGGCAACGTAAGTGGAAGGTCCACTGCCCCCCTGTGTGGCAAGGGGGGCAGTGTGTGTGGAGGGGACAATGCCCACGTGTCTTGCAAGTGGGCCAAATTAGATGGTCACTATAGGTGGTGGTAGTTGACTGATGACAATTTGCATGACTATGCTTGGGCCACCTACTAGGTTGTGATGTGGACATGGGTCCACTAGCTATGGCTATGCCAGAAAATGGATATGGATTTGCACTAGCCATGGGGCTTGATGGCGCTGTGTGGAGGTCTGGTTCAGATTGATATGGGTCTGAATCTGAATCAGAGGCTATGTGGCCTTTTGATGGTGTGTGAGGTCGTCGAGAATAGGCTTGACGATGTCAGTTCAATGTCCTGAATGGTAGTGGTTCACCTCTTAGGCGTGAGAGAAGAGCGTGAGGGATCAATTATGTTAGATGTTTATCAAACTGGTGGGAATGACGTTTGGACCCTGGTTTCAATGGTTTCCTATTGGTTGTAGGTGGTCACTCGGCCACCAATACTGCTAGAAGATAGCGCTTGGATTTTTCCTCATGGGCGTTTCTACTCAATTAGTGGGGGTCGTTGCTCGTTTCGCTTGGAAATTCCTCTCAGCGGCCAGCCACTTTGGGGCTCCCATGGTACTCCTCACAATGCATTTCTGGGCAGAGCCTAAGTACTCCCCACGGTTGAAGTAGTTAGGGACTTATGTCCTCAAAGACTATAGATTGTTTGAACTTAGTGCAAATTGATAAATGTTAAGGCTCTCTCAGCGTCATGAACTGAGTTGGGTTGATTACTTGGTATGGTGTATTTGTTTTTCTGTCTTTCTGGTATCAGGTGGCTACAAATGGTTTATGAATTCATCATATTGTTGCAAAGTTCAAATCATTGTTGTGCATGCAATGAATAATCAGAAATTTGTAAAAAAATACAGTTTTTAACCCTGAATGTTTATGGCCTAACTAGATGATTACCTCACACTAATATTCCTCTTCAACCAAGAGAAGGTGCTGGGCTCTCAACAAAATGGGACTAAGCCCATCCGTAGATCCACAGGTCACCTCCTGGATGCAAGGTTGGTCAACAGAGAGGACGCTTAGCACCGTGAGAAGCCCTCCTCTACCCCCTCTACCTTCCAGGTCATCCAATTTTAATGGTTTAGAATAATATTCAATGAAGGGCCTAGGACTATACGAGCTTACCCTTCGTCGTATCCCAAAACACCCCAAAGGGTGATGACTGGGTAGAGGAGGAAGGGTAAGCAAGATTGTTAATTTTACTGTCAATTTTAGTTAAGCTACATTCATTAAGTCATTAAAATTTGTTTGGAATTTACACATTGTTTGTTCATGAATTTACAGTAAATTAAAACAGAAACTGAAATTGAACTAATGTGCTGGACAGAGGCGGCTGAGCCACACTGATAGTCCCTATTAAATTGAAATTTAACCTTTGATTGACAGATCACACATTTCTGATCAAATTTGGCGAGGGGGTCACAAAATGTTTTCAGAAATAGGTGAGGGGGTCGCACAGATTTCACAGACAGAAGCGGTCTATGTTTTTGAGTGAAGTCACACCTTTCAGGGGTTTAAGGGCAACCTGGTCACGCCTGTTAGGCCAAAAAGAGTGACCTCATCCCTTGTTCAGGCTCGATAAGTGCGACCTGCCCAAGATTTGGGGTTTTTCTGATCCTGAGTCAGATTTGGCCGACAGTAGCCTGTACTGTGGCCAAACAGACTCGGATTTGCCTTGGACAGGCTTCAACAATAATAAAAATAGTAAATAAACTAGATTTAACCTAGATCTATTAGGAAATTTTAAAAACTAGGGTATAAATGGAAAAAAACTTGAAATTTAAAAATTTGGACCAGGGATCCTGTGGGATCGACCTGGTATGGTCACCAGTTCTATAACAGGGATTTGTCCTTACTATAGGGGTAGGAATGTCTCCCTTCTATCTATAGGACAGAAGGGTAGCTTCCTGCGTGTGAAAATGCTGAAAAGAAAGCGGAAATAAAACTAGACATAAATAAAATAAAGAATAGAAAGAAGAGAAATGATGGAGAACCCCTCTGCAAACAATGGGTTAGGGTTCCGCTTCCAATAAACTACAAACAACTGTTAGAAACTAGAAACCTACAAAAACATGTTATAAAAAAACCTGCAAACAAAAATGAGTTAGAAAAAACTACCAAACGCTAAAGCAAATGCAAGAAACAACATTGGTATACCTTCTCTTTGATGGAATTGGGCCACCATGCCCTGGCTTGAAGAAGCACCTCTCTCTTGGATGGGGGAGCTATGGCTCAATGGAGATGTAGGAGAGGGAGTGTGGGTGGCTTGAGAGACAAAGGGTCTCAAGACATCCACGGGCAGCATAACAGTATGGAAGGGAGAAGTGTGTTTGAGAGTGACCCCCCACCCTCCTTTTATAGATTTTTTAGGGTTTTAAGCCCTTGGTTCGGGCTTTAGCCCATTTTTTGGGATTTTAGCCCATTCTACCCTAATTTTAGCTCCTTTTAGGGTTTTAACCCCTTTTGGGGGGCTTTAGCTGCTAGGAGAGTATTTTAGGCTCCTTTTTGGGGGTTTTAAGCCCTTTTCTTCATCATTAAGCCTTTTTGAGGGTGTGGGGGTCTAATGGAAGGTCGTGAAATGGTGTCCTTGGGTGGTGTAGGTCATGGAGAGCTGAGTGAGGGATTTTTTGGGTGAACAATTGGCATTATTGAAATGTATTTTGCTTCATTCCATTTTAAACCAAGAGCAAAATGTCCTTAAGAGTACAAAGAAAGTTAGATTTTGTGTTAAGATTGATATCCACGTCTTGTGCCTTGGATGTTCTTGGTAAAAATGAGGGTACGAATGGGGAGGTTGTCTAAAAAAACCTTATAGGGTGACATTTTGGTAGCACCATGTTAGGTTGTATTGTACTACCTTTCTGCAAGGGGTGTGTAGGCAGGTGGGGGGGTTGGGGGTGTAGGAACTACTAAACCCAATGGCCATATCAGTTAATGTAAAACCAAATGGCTAACAATATTTTTATGGTCGATACCTCACAGCCTCTATTGCTTGTTATTAACTCCAATATCTCAAGTCCTACAGTATCTAGAAGTATTATGACCTACATCATCATCGTGGACATCAAGGTTGTCGTCATTGTCATCATCAATGCCATATGGTGCATCAACATCATCTTGTTGGGCAATAGGGCAGACCCGGGTTTAATCCTTTTATGTCGCACCAACAAAAGACCCACAGTGTTGGCCCTTTCAGCAACAACCTGCGCGCAGGTTGCAGTCTCACCCGAAACAGCTATGGGGTGCCGCAGAATCAGGTTTCTGCAAGCAGAGAGGGATATTACTGTACCTTATCCTTTAATAAACTTATTAATCAATAATTACACAGCTTTATCATTCACTCATATACAACTTTGCAGATAGATAAACAACCGTGACTTGCTTAACCCACTACAGGGAATTCACAGCGAAGCTTGTTATTAGAAGTGATCTAATTTATCAAATGTATATAGTTATTAATGCATAAAAGACAACAAAAAGGGAAACAACACAAGAAACCACAACACCGGATATAACGTGGTTCACCCCCAGTGTAGGGGCTACGTCCACAAAACTATGTTTTATTCAACGTGCTACAAAACCACAGTTTGATCTGCGCACACAGCTGCAGATCCCTTCAGTCCTTTCAAGCCGTGCACATAGCAGCAAGCCTCAGCGCACATAGCTGCAAATCTTTCCTTAATCTTCTTAAAAAAACCCTCTGCGCACACAGCTGCAGAGGTCGTCCACGCACACAGCTGGGACTTAACCTTTCCTTACACAATCAGCCTTAGCTTTACCTTTCTTTCTTTACATCAAAAAGCCTAACTTTTCTTATTTACAAAAATGCCTATTTATACGTCGCGCTATTACAAAACCATGGCTTCAAACCTTGGGAACCCAAAACCCTAAACCCTGGATTTAAACCATGGGTTTATTACAAAAAGGGGCTTTGACTTACCCCGACACCCCTAAGACTATTTTGACCCGTAACTCCGCTTACAAACTTCCTCAACAACCGCGGAGTTACCAAAACTAATGATCCTTAGGGTATGCATCCCAACACATCTTGACCATCATCATCGTCAGCATTAAGTACATCATCAACAAAATCATTGTCATCATTTTCATTATGGTCACTCATATGCCATTAGTGTTCTTAATCACTCATCGACACTAGGATTAATGCCATTTAATTGTTAAGTTTATTTACAAGTTGTTATAGTCATTTCGATGATAATAGGATTGTTTAGATGGCATTGCAAACATTTGGGTGCCATTAGAATCAACTAGGATCCAAAATTGATACCACATGCATAATCATCATTGAAATCCACATCGTCATCATCATCATACAATAAATCAACATCATTGTCATCATAGTAGTCATCATCAATATAATTACGATAATAATGAGCAAGGAGCCCTACTACCTCACAATAATGAATGATATAGTATTATCTTATCAAATCATACCCATATGCTCCATCATACTTATCGTAATGCATCATCGACATGTTTTTAGGGCCAATCAGATGCCATTAGGTTCTACTAAATGTTGTTGGGGACACTCAAATGCCATTGGAGCAATTTAGGTGACATTAAGGCAATTTACCCCTCATTACAGTTAATAAAGATATAAAATTTCCATGATTACGATCATTTAGGTGCCACTATGATAAATCAAGATCCAAAATTACTATCACATGAATCATGATCATCGACATTGAAATTAATATATTTGACATTATGTCGAACGTTTTCTGAACACAATTCCTAGCTCGGTTCCTTTTGAAATTTCTGGCATTATTCCAGGCACTATACCTGCATCTATACTTGGCACTATGTTGGGTGTTTTCTAGGCGTAATTCCTATATCTATAATTGGCGCTATGTTGGATGTTTTTCTTGCTGAAATTCATGGCACAATTCCTATTTCCAAGCATGGATTAATATATGGTGTTATGCTATTCAGGAAGTTTTTTTTGGAGGCTATTCTTGGCGTTATATGGGATGTTTTTTTGGATGCTAATTGGGATGTTAACTTGGATGCTAATTGG
Source organism: Pseudotsuga menziesii (assembly GCA_001517045.1). NCBI lineage: Eukaryota > Viridiplantae > Streptophyta > Pinopsida > Pinales > Pinaceae > Pseudotsuga > Pseudotsuga menziesii. Next base: position 10,690 of record LPNX010624846.1, read on the forward strand.
GATGATAATTGTGATGCTACTTGGGATTCTAATTGGGACATTGATTGGGATGCTAATTAGAGTCCAAAATATCGTCAACTTTTAAAAAGGGACTCTAATTGGGATGCTAATTGGGATGCTAATGGGGATGCTAATTGGGGTGCTAATTGGGAAGCTAATTAGCATCTAGAATAGCGCCAAATTTTAAAAAGGGATGCAAATAACTCCATTAAAAGTGCCATCCTGTGGAAAAGTGTCCACTTTGTCCAAAAAATGCTGAAAAATATACTAAAAGTGACAATGGAGGCTAAAAAGGAAGCTAAAAGAGATGCTAATCACAGGGTTTTGTTGTAGTGTATAGATATTTATCCATTCTTGTAAAAAAAAAGGGGTAGCATGCTAGGGTTAACCTTGACTCGGAAATGAGTCAAAAGTGGTTTAGGTCTAGCACATGTTTTTGAGCCCATGGTATTTGGTGGCCAATGGTATTTTCCCATGGTATTTGGTGGCCCATGGTAATGCATGTAAGGAGTTATTTATAAGGCTTGAGGAGGATCCATTGTAAAGTGGCTTGGATGTCAGTGGTGGTTAGATCACTTGGATCGTCTTGGACAATTTAGGTCAAGGGATATACTATATATATTATGGTGGTTTTTCCTAGTTTTGGGTTTCCATGTTAATATTGTGTGTCTATATTAAATGTGTTGTTATGTGGGATTTGTGTTCTCTCATTATTAATTATATGTATGCTCGTTAAAATACTAATAAGTGGTATCAGAGCTATGTTTTGGTGTGCTTGTGCTTGTTGGTGTTGCTATGTGTAATATTTAAAAAAGAAGTTTGTTGTGCCTAGTTTTTTAATTAAATGCGGGGTTCATGTTCAGTGGTACCAGACACCCTAGTAGTATATTTGGGTTCCTAGTTAGAATGTAATTTCCTTGAGTGTTAGAAGCACAAGTTATCCCTCTTATGCATAGAGAAGGGATGTTGCATCAACTGTGGAATGAACCACCAGGTAGGTACAAGAGTGACAGGTGTACTCGTAGCCTAGCTTGATATGGATTGGAGAGGTTGATTCTTCGATTGCGGGAGGAATGTGAGATGGTTTAATCTCAGTTGTGGAACTAAGAATGATGAAGCATGTATGTGAAAATAATTCCTAGAGAAATAGTGGTTACAGTGGTTGAGGACCCATGTAATTCGATAGATGGATTATTTTTATATGGACTTCAATGATAAGGTTGGATGCAAGTACAAAAGGAGCATGGTGGAAAACAAGAAAGAAAGCAAGCATGGAAAAGAGAGAGGATTAATAAACATATGGTGATGGTGTAGTCACCAGAAGAAACATGAAAAAAATTTAATGGAGCAGTTTTCATGTAAATGGGCATATGGTTGTATGACCTCGTAAAGCATGCATACCCTTGGTGACTCATCAGTAAAGTCAAGAGATAGACCTAAGTGATAGGGGGTTGTATGTGAGATTCCTAGGGAAAAGTTTGAGGGGGTTGGTGATTTACTCCAATTCAAGTTTAAAGGGGGTATTGTTAGGGTTAACCTTGACTCAGGAATGCGTCAAAGGTGGTTTAGGTTTAGCATATGTTTTTTGGTCCATGGTATTTGGTGGCCAATGGTATTTTTCCATGGTATTTGGTGTTCTATGGTATTTTTTGTTCCATGGTATTTGGTGTCCCATGGTATTTCATGTAAGGAAGTATTTATAAGGCTTGAGGAGGATCCATTGGAAAGTGGCCTGGAGGTGAGTGGTGGCTAGCTTACTTGGCTCGTATTGGCTGGTTTAGGTCAAGGGAGATAATGGATCTATCATGGTGGTTTTTCCCAGTTTTGGGTTTTCCACGTAAATAGTGTGTATATATTAAATGTGTTTCTATGTGGGATTTGTGTTCTCTCATTATTAATTATATCTATGCTCTTTTAAATCCTAAGAACACTCCTCACGAAAAACCTAGCCATCATCATAAACTATCATACAAAGTGTCATTATATGTGTAGGTAAGAAAATTTCATAGTGCAAAAGGGTCAAACCAACATATAACTTAGGAAATGTTCTCAAATAAGAAAATAATACATGAAAATAAGTTACATCCATACCTTTCAAACAAATCAATGACTCAATTAACCTTTACTCATCTAGTTTAACATTGGAGTGACTCTATTAAAGGCCTTATTATATGCAAGAACATTAAGTTGCATAGCTTGGATTCCAAAAGTAAGTGATGGTAAGTAAATTGGATATGAACATATGGAAAGAAAGTGGTCTTTTCAAATTAACCATCATAACAATCGAGTGTGATAGATTTACCCTTAACATTGAAGAGTTAGGGTTTAATATGTTTCTTCATGTGTGCCATTGAAGGACGTGTTTATATGGGTCATCCATCCTTGTTCTTATTTTTTGTAATCCCTTTGTTTTTCTTTCTTTGATATTTCATTTTTTTGCATTATTTATCCTTTTCATTGGCATAGTCCATTTTACTTTAGATTTGGCTTTTTCAGGGACAAGGAAATATAGATTTTTGCAAGGGGAGTATCTCCCATAGTTTTTCATTTATATCTACATTTATCAACATGAACCTTAAAGAACTAGAATATTTTAGCTTTAATTGAGGCATTCATACAAGGGAGTAATTATGAAACCTTAGGTTGTTACTAATGATAGATCACTTACAAACAGGAAAGTGACGGGGGTGGATGAATTGGCCAATAGAATGAAAAATGGCTATGAAAAATGTCATGAAATAAATGGATCCACTTAATTTAGTTCACAAGGGTACACATTAAACTTTGAACTAACACACTTATAAGGTAGAACACACCAAGGTAAGACTAAGATACGAGTAATTGTTTTAAGTGTTATGAATTACTATGCGAGCATAAATGTAACATCCCATGTAAACATATCGTCATATAAGAAAAAAAAATTAAGTGTCGATGAGGGTTTAGATATATCACAACACATATATAATATGATGTAGTGGGGATTTATCCCCTACTACGTGCAAAAGCACCTACCCTGGATTAGCCATATCATAGGGTAGAGTTCATGGTGCGAGGGATTTCTCAACCTTGAATTGCAGTAATAAGTAGTAACAACAACAACAATATTTAATCCAACTAATGTGATAAAAACAAAAATACCTTTAAAATGGGCCACCCCATCCATTTGAGGGAATGGTCTATAGGCCCCCCACGATCTTGGTCTCCGTATATCTCCAACAAAGGGTTGTCACCATAAAAGGGATTAAGGGTTGCATAGAGACAACTCGATGTGCAACGTGGGATAATGTGTCTAAAGGATGTCATGGACAAGAAGTGGGAATATGATCAAAAGTTGAAAAATTACAGAATCAATGAAAAAGTACTTGCGGGGAGCCTTCACAATGTATTTATAGGTTGATCCAAGGTTTTATGACCCATGGTATTTGATTGTACATGGTATTTATCCATTCTCATTTTAGGGGTTTTTTGTCCTTTTTGGAAAGAGTGGTGATAAGCCACAATAAATGATCAACTTCCCTATATTTATGGGGGAAGGAATAATAAATTTTTAGACCATTTTGGTCTAATTTTAGTTGTGAAGGTCAAAATGGAGGGAATAATGGTTGGATTATGATGTATAATTATGGTTTGGACCATAGAGAGATAGGCGAACATTTGTTGTTGTTAACAAATTGCCCCCTGATGTGTGAGGGAAGGAGCTCATAGTATGGTCGATAGACATCATATGATCAATGGAGAAACAGTTACAATGGTGGAGAAATCGGAGGGAACCATGGAGGAGTTGGAGTTTACTCATTCAAGCTGCAGTGGATTTTGGTTTATATTAATTCTCAAAATGGATGAGGTACATATAATATCATACATATATATGGACGAGGATGGAATACCCATGCTCATATCAATGTCTCAATATACAAATGGGGATCAACGCTCAAAGTACTGGGAGTCGATCAATACATACAACTAGAAGTACATAATGGTGGCCTTAATGGGAGGTTGACACAACAAAATTTGAGCCCATAATTTGACGGCTTCCATGTTTGAAATTCGACAGAAGTCTATCGGTAATTCGATAACAATTTTTTTTTTGTCGTTGGTGGCATATCATTGGATTTTCGACCACATGCCAAACCTCGTCACATTTTCGACTCCCATCTTGTCGAAAATATGACTTCTCTTTCCTGATGACATAAGGAATGATTTTTTGGATTTTTGATGGAGACGTGTCGAATGTCTGAATACTCTTTAGTCGTTGCTTCGATGGTGAATTCTGAATTTCCCAACTTCACCTTATCATTTGTGCGACGCTTAGGTCATCGAATTTTCGACGGGTTCTAGTTGATTTTTCGATGGCATTCGACGGATTGCTCTTGTTGAACTTATGGAAACCTTGTCGAACTAGGGCCACAACTCATTGGATAACCAATGGGCTTGTCTATAGTTTAAAAAAAATTATACATGTGGAATATGGTCAACCCCAAGCATGGAATATGGTCAACCGACAAATATGGTCAACCCCAAGCATAGAATATGGTCACACCAAATTTGTTATTGAAAACAACAACTTAATAAGAGAATCAAAGGACTTGGTTACATTGACCATCATAGTAACTAATAAGACCCAACTATAATATTGATGGCCAAGATATACTACTCAGAAATATATATATTTACTGGTTAAGTCCTTTCAAATGCCTACTCATGGAATGATTGACAGATGTTTAATAAGTGGTCAGAAAACTTACCCATGAAAGAGAATCAAGATCTGTACTCTTATATGCCACCCGAATAACATTGATATTCACCCAGTCACTACCATTGTTCCTTAAGCTAACTGCCAAGAATTCTGCATTTTCACTCATATCATAAATATTTAATGCCACCGATCCATCTTCACTTAGATGGTTAGGGTCAAGTAAGACCTCTGCTTCTGCTTCCACATTTTCTTGAATATCATAAATTTAGAAAACAGAAATCAAATCAAATTTTACATCCCCAACCAACACTCAAAAATGAAGAAAAAGAAATAAAGAAACAAAGGAAGAACATTCCAACTGAATTATTAACAAATAACTAAAATGTGTTTAGGAAACAAATCAAATTTTCACAAAAAAGTTGATCATAATCCTTTAAACAATGCCTTTACAAAATATGTCCATCAATCTCTTCTCAAAATTTTGAAGTATACCTAGACATACAGGACACTCTGTGCTTGGAGCCCAGAGTTAAAGAAATAGAAGTACTTATCACCATGTTTGGATGGACGGCCATATCTAGGATGGTTAAAAATATTTGTGATGCACTCTCTCAATTTATCTCTTGTCTCACAAGTATGCAATACAGATTCAGTTAAGGATGCTTGTTTCTCAACAAAATACTTCACCTCCTTCGCATCAGGGTATTCAAGCTTGCCAGAAAAAATAATTGATATTTATCAGAACCTCAAATAAGACAAGGTTTCTCATCATCTTCCATTCTTCAAAAGGAAACTATTTAATCTGTACCAATATCTAATCTTCGATTTGTAAAAAAAAGTATTGGTTTACCAACAGAGCATCGGTTTAGAGTTTTCTAGGTTGTGGTTATATGTTACAAGAAACAAAGAAACAAGAAACAGATTGAGAAACAAAAATTAAGAAATGGATTCTAGAGGTTTCAGATACAAGAAATGAAGAGACGGAAAAAACAACAACTCTAGATAAGAGGTAACATACCTTTCATATTAGTACATAAATTTGCACATTACAAAAATTAGATGAACAAGAAAAACAATATTTGAAAGACATTCAACATCTAGTAGTTAAGGTAAACATTTAAAATCTAAAAGATCTAGTAAATTTCTGTGCTGTAGACATAGGGTTCAAGTCTTAGTGCAAGCACGAGAGAAATCTATATTTGCAAGTAAGGTAAAGATTGATGTGCAAAATATTAGAAGCGCTCCATCAATCGAAGCATCCAAAGCACATGAAAAATATTTTCAAAGATTATAATTATGGTAGTAGAGTGAACAGTCATATCAACCCAATAAACCAACGGTAAAGCCTTAATTCAACATGTATCTTAACATGGGAACATGTAGCATGAATTGAATAAATTTAGGCTCATAGAAATCATAGTATTGTAAATGGTCAAATATTTGTTCAATTTCACCCAAAAAAACAATTAGTGATCAACACCTTAGTTCAACCTTTAATTAAGATTAGAAGTCAAAAGACTGCACCTAAAGCAGATTTAACAATAACATACCTCCTGAACCAGCATTGTTTTCATCTCTTTCTTCTCGACTTCGCATAAGCGAAAGGTTTCTGGAATCAAATTGATCAGTAGCCACAGAGTTGGATCCTCCATTGCCATCAACATTCTCAGGAAAAGATCGGATGTTGGGATTTATATTATCTATCCTAGTTGACTGCAATTTTGCATTTAAAGGGGATGGAGGCGCAAGCTTTGGAGAAGACAAACTGGGGGATATTGGAGGTGGTGTTGATATAGGTAGACTAGATGGTGTCTTGCCAATAGCTACATTTTTTCCCATCTACAGAAGAAAACATGAAAAAAATAAGTCTACAACATTTGATGATGTAAACAAAGCAAGCAAATACCAAAGAATGACAATAGAACCTGTGCTAGCCCATCCTTGATGTATGTGCGAAATGCTTCACTTGCATTTTAGAGTTGAGAGAATATGTCTACCTGTATTAGAAATAATCTTATTTGAAACAATATATAAATAAATTATTGGTTCAACAATCCTGCAACCACTCTTTCACAATGTTAGTGGAGGTGAATCCATCCCATTAATATATGAATGGCATAAAATCCTCTAAGAAACTTACTTGTGGATATAGTTGTGTGATATTGTAGAGTTCATATAAACCAATTGTACATGTTTGTTTATCTCCAATATTTTTGAAAACTGTGTCAAGATCTTGCTTGAGACACATAAGGTAACATATACAAATACATAAGAAAAAAATTAATTATCCACTAGAAGAATACATAATATAAACAAATTCTGAAATTCCAAGACAATTGAGTATCCTATTAGCCACTTGAATCAGTTTGGCATGGCACACATGTTTATCCCCTTTGTTGAAGGAAAACCAACTACAACAAGTCAGACACCTTACCTCACACACACAATGGTTCTACACTCACCGAGGTTTAAAACTGGATTGTTTGCATAGCAGTGCCACATCCCAACCACTAAACCAAATCCAAGGGACACTAATACATAACATAATGTTTACTGATAGTTTTACTGAGCTTTGTTGAGTTACAATCTAGAGACATTTATCATTCACACCGCAGAACTTGAATATTTGACAAAGGTGGATATAAAACTTCAATTGTGCATCTGCGGAAGGTGTTGCAGGGGATCCACTATTTGCACAAGAGTCTCCCTAGTGACTTTGACCAATTGGTCCATATGGAGCCAACATTCTAGCCACTGCCAAAGTTTGTATAAAAAACAAACAAGCATGAGACATTAAAATTTTACCTGAAATAATTATGAACAACCACTTGTAGTTTTGTAGCATATCAAATAAACATTAATGCTTATACATGACAGGATCTGGCATCTTCAAACCAGTTGCAACTTGCAAGCAACAACCTCTTCCCTTTCAACAAACATGCTTCTACAGGAGCAAGTGAAATGTATTGTATTTCTATTTAGCCATAAACCAGTTAAATCATTTATTGATAAATTACCTGAAGATTTAGATCAATATAGGCAAGAATGATAGGATGCAGTTCCAAGTCAATAGAAACCATGGAAATATGGCCCTTGATTGCAGTTCCATGGATCTTGACTAGCTCGTGCAATACAGTCTTGACCATTCGTAATGGTTTATTGTCAGCTCCAGCTCTGCCATAATTTTGCAGAATTCAGGAGATTATACTACAATTAAGCATTTTCAAATATATCTCACTAACAAAATTACATGTACATGACATGACTTGCATGCCAAATATGTCATAATGCATGGAATCTAATAGTTTCTACCAAAAAGTAGACATTACAACAAATAATTTCATCATAGTGACAAATAAGACAACAACAAACCTTCAAACAATTTCTTCTATCCCAAGTTCTCGTAAATATACACCACTAATAAAATTACATGGGCATGGATTTAGTGCCAATTATGCCATAATAAGTGTGGAATCGAATCATTTCAACTACAATATAGACATTAGAACATATATTTTCATGCTAGTGACAAAAAAAAGCAGTCATACCTTCGATGAATTTCTTCCATTCCAAGTGCCTGTAAATATACATGTATTCTCTGGAGAAGGAGGTCAAGATCAACTTCAAAGATGGTAATTTGAAGAACCTGCACAAAATTGATATGAAACCAAAAATGCCTTCACAAATAAGAAGCATAAGAAAAGAAACATCAGGATCAGTAAACAAAATCAATCATGAATATTCTTACTTTTGTAAGTTTGATCAGACATTTTACAACAAGATCAGAGAACTTCTGACTTATGGAAATTGAATAATCCTCAAATGTTGGAGATGACCACCTGGATGGATCTAGTGGCTGCAACAGATAAATTAAAACTAAAAAAGCTGAAGTTCGCTCGACATTTTCCCGCTAGTCAAAATCCATGAGATTCAATCCAATGCAACAACAAAGTTTTCATCCATTCAAGGAATGATATCACACTATAATATAAGTTAATATATGATTCTCACCAATATTTTCAGCATTAAAACATTTAGAGCTTTCAATAGTTGGCTAGCATCATCCATTAGTGGAACCCTTTCATCGAGTAGCCAGAGGAGAAGCTCGTTTATAAGAATGTTAAGTGTACCTTCCTTTACTCCATAAGCAGGTTTCTTTATTTAGAATGTCTGTAGAAATAAAATGCAAAGTCAGAAAAACAATATCCGTAACCATTGTTAAAAAAAAAATTTTATACAAAAAATGACTAGTCAACTATGCACATACCTGCATCAACGTATTCAATACATATTTACAGGCCCTTGAAGAAGCACCAGCAAGACTTAAATTAAATGTTTTAGCTACCTACAAAGCAGTCATAAAAGTTGATAATCAGGTTTTAGTAGGTCAAAGGCATTAAAAAATATAAACAAAAATTTATACATAGATAAACCAAACATTGAATTTACCTTTGTTGAAAACGACATCACAAGACGATCTGAATCCCTCATAGGATCATCCATTGCTGTGCTTTCAACATCATTCGCAACTTGACTCAATTCATGACAAACAAGCTTCATACCTTCAACTTCCTGCGCAACGACAAATGAAATAAATTGATGTAAAATTCAAACTTCATAAAAATATCCTACCTGTCATTCTCAAAATTGTTTGATTGATCAACTTTTTTTCAAGAAAAATGAAACAAACAAAGTTCATTTCCCAAATATGAACATAGTTCATTTACTGAAGGATTACAGGTTAGAATCCATAAAGTACAAATATATAACAATTAAATAATGTGTGTATATATATATTTATAATGGCCACCTCAACGATATATATACATATTTACTAATCCCATGGTTGAATAGTCAAACCCCTTAGCTAAGACATGTTTAATTAATATTATTCTTATTATTACAGAAACCTAAGTGCTACTTTCCCACATTTGTGATTAGTAGTAAGCCAATCAACATAGACTAGTACCCCTTGTCCCTCACCGAGGGCATTCAAACCAGGAACCTTCCAACACAAAACTAGCCAAATTCCCAGCAACATTGTCGACTATTAGTTGAAAAATCCCCTTGATCTATTTGATGATCAACTTAACAAGATGTAACAAGCAGTGCTAAAATAAACTATAGAATCTACATTATATCAAGATCCTTCCATTATCTGATAATATATTTTTAATGCTGCAACATATGGTGAAACAGTCCAAACCATGGCATACTGTAAAACAAACACAAACACTTTACTTGAATTTTACTAGAAATATAAAACAAAATTCCAAAATCAAACCCATGGTTGAATAATCAAACCTCTTAGATAAGACATGTTTAATAAATATTATTATTATTATTACAGAAAACCTTGCACATAAACTTTAAGGGATGCTTTCCCACATTTGTGATTAGTAATAAACCAATCATCATAGACTAGCATCCTTGGGCCCTCACCGAGGGTATTCAAACCAGGCACCTTCCAACACAAAACTAGCCAACTGTCCAACAACATTATCGACTACCAGTTGAACTAGCCCCTTGATCTATTTGATGATCAAATTAACAAGATGGCACAAGCAGTGCTAAAAGAAACTATAGAATCTACATTATATCAAGATCCTTCCATTGTCTGATAATAAAATTTTAATGCTGCAACATATGGTGAAACTGTCCAAACCATGGCATACTATAAAATGAACACAAACATTTAACTTGAAATTACTAGAAATATAAAACAAAATACCAAGATCATATGAACTAGTCAAACCTGCTCCAATGACCCATAAACAATTATATCAAGCACTTCATTCCAATCAGATGGTCCTGCTACCAATACTTGTGAGGTTGTCAGCAAGTGTGAATCGACAGAACCCTCAAAATGCCCATTGCTTACTCTGACACTGAAATATTGAACACATTAAAATCAGCTAAATTGCTGAAAATTCACATACAACAGAGAGATTAAAAGATCTGAAAAGACTCAAATGAGGGTAGAGAAAAGTTCCCTAGGTGCTTAAATGACATAATATTTACAATGGATTTGCATAAAAAATCGTAAAATCTAAAAAAGCATAATCATTCCTCAACAAATTATGCTAATTAACACAGTGAATACACTAATTAGAAAACACCTTGAAAGAGCCTATACACTTGTTGGTATTGAAAGTACCTCTCCACTTTGTTCTGCAATATCTGATCTGCAAAGCAAGCATATAATAGGTTTTGAATCCATGTTCTAATATCCCAATATTGAAATTGAACCTATCCTATTAGATAGTGGATTCCTTATAGATCAGAAATTAATATCTTCCTAATAAGAAGCAATTTCAAATTTCTCAATAGTAAGGATCTATTAAAAAACTCAGGATGCAATGACAAGAATGACATTGGAGACAAACCAGTCCTGCTCTATTTAAAGAAAAATGGAAAAGCGTTAAAATCTAACAAGCAATATACTTCCTAATATATGAATACCATTGTACTTAGTAGTTACATTGAATTATTTGTGGTCACTTGCTGGACATTGATAAAATTATCTTATTTTATTTCATTTGCTTTCCTATATTCTATACCCATAGTAGATCCTTCACTTCATAATACATGAATAGGATATGCACTTTTCACTAACATGATCATGATTCTTAGATTACAATCCTTGAAGAGGCAATATAACTGTCCATGTATCTAGTAGTAGATAGGGCACTAAAAAATAAAGGGCTCCTTAGTCTCACTATACTGCATATGGCATAGTTAGAAAATCCTATCCTCCCATGAAATCTGATGCTCATCCTCTACTTAAAGCCTCTGTGAACCCACTAAAAATTGACCAACATGGATCCTCAACACATGTATCCAATATCATACTATGTAAGTGAGTCAAACAATGAGGTCAACCATCATCCCCAAGAAGTGCCCTACATTGAAGACCATCTTGGGCTTTAGCACCAATTGTCTATTGAGCCAATGAATCACAAAAATCCATACAGGAATTTAATAAGTGCAATAAACCCCAACACAAAAACTCTTGAATCTGATCCAAGGATCGAAATTTCCAACCCCAATTATGAGTATCACATTCCAAGTTTAGGGAGGAAGACTATTTCATGAAATGTAAAAGGACTGGACACATATCAAACAAAGGACATTCAAAAGAAAATTTGGGTTTAGGGTTTAGGGAAACTTTAATATATATATATATATATATATATATAATTTTGCATGCTTTACATATATATATATATATATATATATATATATATATATATATATATATTAAAGTTACATCCCCCATCCAAGATCAATTCGTGCATCTTACATGTTGAGCACTCAATGAGTATATGTTGTATCGACCTTGGTACCTGAAGGGAATTCCCCAATGGGATTCCTAAGGAATGTATTACATAGATAGAAACAAAAATAAAAATAAAATTATAATTTTTTCTCACTTTAGGTTTTTGGAGAGGTCTTTTTTTTCCTTTTTTTTTCTAACCAACCAACCAACATTTGAACTGGTTATGAACCAATCGTTTCAAAGCTACCAATGGCCTCCCATTCAATTCATTGACCAAATCTCAAATGTAAGAATTATTGTTACATCCCCATCCAAGTACATGTTGAGCACTTAATGAGTATATTGTTGCATCGGCCTTGATCCCTGAAGGGAAGTATTTGGAGGGTTTTCCACAAGCATCACAACCTCTTTCACACTTCCAATTTCAATCATTTAACAATATTCCCAACCACATTGATTAAGTAGTGCAAATAAGTTTGGGTACATTAATGAACCTATATCATTAGAGCATTCTATTTTTGGCTCATCTATCAAGAAAGCAGTTCAGAAATAACAACTTGAAATGGGATACATTTTTAATGCTAAAATTACAATTGGAAGCCTAAGTAATTTTTTTATAACTAGGGTAATCAACACCTATGATCAGGATTGTACTTGTATAACATTGAGTCTATTCCAATCCACTACCACTATACCCCTAGTCATACAAATGCTTACCCATGTGCAACACATAGTTTTCAAACAAGGTTTGACCCCTTGACATTACAAGGAGTACTTTAATAGAAGCAAGTTTTTCCTAAATGAGACACTTACATTTATTTTAAGAAAAAGATCGCGTAAAAAACTTTTGGAAGCATGGCCAAACATACAAAAACTTATAAATAAAACCAAAATAAATTAAATAGATATTCTTAATAAAAAAAGTAGTAGCCTTATCCACTGTCTCTAACAGAGCGTCTTAAAGAAGCTCTAGCTTCACTAGGATTCCCCTCCTTTCTCTTGTCCATTTCATGAGCCTAGAAAAGATAGTACATTGTAATATATAGAGCAGCAAATTGTAGCAATAAAAACTAGAAATTCATCTAATTCACCAACTACATACTTTCCATTTGAATTTGTCATCAAGCATACTCTTTTGCAGGCTATTCCTTCTCATAGTAAAGAAATTCAGGCTAATAGAAATTGAACAAATATTTGACCGTTTCCAATACTAGTGTCTTCTCCTAGGGTATGCTTGTTGCTGACACTATTATTGGTCCAATTGGCCTACGATATAAAGTCCCTTACCGATGATAAGTAGTGATGGTGCACTCCTTCAAAAGGAAAAGGCCGATATAGGGACTCAACAGGAGGAGCCAAGAAAATCATTAGGGGGCACTAGATGCATGGTATAATCTGATGGTTGGATAGATGGGAAGGGAAAGGCTCTTCTTAATTTCATAGTAAACTGTGAAAAAAGGGCACAAAGTTTATGATGCATCTATACATGTAAAAGATGTAGCATTGTTCTTAGTTGGATGAATTTTTCAAAGTATTGTGCAGCATGTGGTGCAGGTAATCACCAATAATGTTGATGACTATGTAGGTGCTAACAAGTTGTTAGTGGAGAAGCACCCCACATTGTATTGGACTCCATGTGTTTACCATTTCATTGATTGATGCTTGAGGATATCAGCAAACTCACATTTGTCAATGCAACCATTGATCAAGGCATGAACATGACCAAATACATATATAACCATGCATTTTCCCTTAGTCTCATGAGGTGACTCACAAGGAACAAGGAGTTCTTGCACCCTAGAATTACACATTTTTTCCACCAATTTCATTTCCCTCCTGTCCCTTAAATGTTGTGAACTGAAGCTGAAGAGATGTTTCTTTCTGATGAGTGGCATGGTTGTGCCTATAGAACAAACTCATAAACCAAGATGGATATTGGAAAGGAGTGGAGGAAGAGTGCTCAATCAACAAAAAACTGGTAAAGATTCTTCATTTAGTTGATGGGGAAAAGCAAGGAGTAGAGGAAGTGTGCTCAATCAAAAATATTTTGGTAAAGGTTCTCCATTTAGTTAATGGGAAAATCCCACAATGGGCCACTTGTATGAAGCTCTATGGATAGGACCAAAGAATCTATCAACTTTTTCTATGAGTAAATTTACCCAACAAATGATGGCCTTGAGAAATAACTAATGCTTTGAGAGAGGATTGATCATTTATGGAATGGGACACTCCATTGCCCCATTCATGTCCTCGACCCTACCTTTTCATATCTGTGTAATTTTTGTTTTAATGAGAGATATAAAATTTCTTTCACTACCCCTTGGGGGACTTATGCATGTGCGGATGCCTTTTGAATTGACAACTGCTAAAGCCACTTTCCAGTGTACTATTGAATTTTCTTTCTCTAATGAGTACATAGCAGTGTACCAAGATGATATCACTATTTTTTTGAAGAATAGGGATGATCATATTGGACACTTAGCAATATTGTTGACAGGTGCAGATCCTTGGGCATATCGCTGAATTCAGAAAAATCATCTTGGGGGTCTTTGAAGGCAAGATTTTGGAACACAATATTAGAGTAAGGATTTATCCTAAAACAGTGAAGGGTATCTAGGAGATTCTTTTTACAAAAAAAAAAATCCATTCAATCTTTCTTTGGTTGCATCAATTCTGTAAAGTGTTTCATTTCCTATTTTTGTGAAAATTGGAAGGCCTATATCAAATATGTTGAAGAAATATCACGACTTGAATCTTTCATTCCTCTTTAGATGAATTGGAAACGATACTCCTCTCATCTATGCCTTTGTTTCCAATTATGTTTTTGAAACCTCATCTATTCCTTTGTTTCCAATTATGTTTTTGAAAGTTTTGGTTATAACCAATCTTGGATACAATGAAACATTTCCTGGTTCTTTTTAGGAAATATTTTGGTTAAATAATCTTGATAATATCGAGTTTGAAGAAGCGGAGAGAAGAAGAAAAGAAAGCCTTTGCAGATATATCAAGCAAAGTCTATGTTGTTTTCTTACAAAAAAATCAGCAAGGGAGTGAGAAACCAATTACTTTCATGAGCAACGCACTTCAGGGGGAAAGGTTGACTTAAGCCTTAATGGAAACACAATCTTATGCCTTGGTGAAGGCACCTAAATACTTTCATGATCAATTTTGGAATTCTAAGACAGTGGCCTACATTCCTCATCCCATGGTGAAGGATATACTTTTGCAACAAGAGAGAAGTGGGACAAGGGGTAGGTGGATCACTAAGATCCAGGATTAAGACCTTGAGTTAAATACAAATACAATGGTTTGTGGCTAAGGTTTGGCCAGGTTGATGGTTGAGAGCATCCTTGATACAGTGGACAAGGCCACCATGGAGAATATATAAACAACCAATTAAGAAATGCAATATTACCTTCCTTAGAGCGGTAATGTTTAGTCTTTGCTTACTAAATTGGAGAATGCCTGAAAGTTCCTCTGACATGTTCAGCAGTTAAAACCCTACATAGTAGTAATGTTCAACGGTTACAAACCTTAAAGGAGGAGGACAAGGACTATTACATATCATGATATGAGGGTTTCATAGGTTATGGTCATCACTATAAAATCTGTAGAAGACTTATGGGTTTCTTTCTTGGAGAATATGGTGTCGATCCAACCTAATGCAAAGGGGTTTTTATTATAATTTTTTGTTCAGTATGACATAGTGCACATTGTTGGTAAGTTCCCTATTTTATGGACGAAGCTTGTTGGTAAGTGCCCTAGTTTATAAATGTTCGATTTGCGGGATATGTGGATGGTTGACTCATGATTAATGAGATATCAAAAGAATTTCATCATATTGGGTGGACTATTAAAACCTACCTTTCAGATGTAGATCAAGCCATGAATACAACCATACTGAGGCTTTGTTCCCAGTGAACCCAAAAAGAAACTTGGCCCCACCCTCATACACTCAAGCTAAGAATAGGGTTTTCTAATAGCTCACCAGTACCATACTCTAATACTACTACTGGAATGACATAAAGGCTATATATATACATTAAAAAATTACTCTCTTGGAATTCTTGGCCTACAAATACATTATATCTATTTTTAAAAATATTTGTAAAAAAGACTGGATTCTACAACTTGCTAACTCATAAAGATCAGAAGTTTATTTTCCAAGTTATTCAATCATAGAAACAACCTAATAAATCAAAATATTTATGGTAATTTATAGATCAGATAGAACAAAGTTCACCTAAATGTATGGTAATCAACACCATCAACTAAATGTGTGTGTGTGCACTTGCATAAATACCCAATACATAGTTCAATCAAACAAAATAAAACATAATTATACCTTGATTTGTTGAGCTTTGCACTATCTTCTTCTGCTTTACCTTTCAAAACATCATTCAACATACTTCAAATTTTGACCTGTTGCAATAGTTTCTTGTTAGGACCCATCAAATAAATATTTTTTTGTTTATGAAAATAAAAAAACCAATCTAAATAAATATAATACTATTACAATGTAAATTACAATACTATTCAACTATTCAAGTAAATTAATTGTTAATAATAGATCACCTGATAAAACATGGAGAACCAAAAAAACTATGTATATAAGGCCATCGATCACATAAAAATGCCATTTATTGCCTCTTAACTATGAAAATGTTTCTCAACGCTATTTGTAACAAGTTCCAATGGAGGAGTCAAATAGAAATAGTAAAAATTAAACACTAAAATTATAGAAATTGTTGTTTTTATGTATTCTTCCTTACCATTCATTGAGCTCCTCTCTGTTTCGAGAATAATTTAATATTCTCTACTAAACAGGACCAACCATGTGAAGGTGGAAGCTCTTATAGCCCCTCCCCCCCTCACATCACTCTCAATTCTCCAAACCCAATGCATCTACTTGCAAATAACAATTTACTGCAAAAGTCTATCGATGTTTCGAATCCATAGCAGGATCCATCTTCAGGACGAATAGTCAATTTTATATGAGGAGCAAAAGATCAAATTTATATATTAATTATTTGCAAAGATAAGTAAAGGTCGTCCAGGTAATTAGGGTTTTGAGATTTAGAAGTTAAATAAATTTTTAATCTTAATTTTTTTTAAAATGGATTAAATTATCTTAATCTCTGGTTTACTATAGACGGAATCCAAGTAGTGCTAATTTCAAGGTCTCCATCCTTCTTTAGATTGTTTTGGTGTTTAATAATTTCCAATGTTTCTCTATTTTTTCTTTTAAAGTAATGGATTTCCCTAGCTAAAATATTGGTGTCTTCCAGGAAAATATGGTGTTTGGTTTTGGAACAGTGTTTAGCAAGAGCTGAGGTACGGATACGTTCATTCCTTATGTCAGCTCCATGTTCTTTTAGTCTAGTGTGGAAAGAACGTCCAGTCTCACCTATATAGCGAAACTTGCATGAACACGAAACTTCATAGATGCTGCTGAGTTGTTTAGGGTCAATAGGATCTATGAAGAAGACACCCTAACAATTATCCTGGAAGACACCAAGATTTTAGCTAGGGAAAGCCATTACTTTAAAAGAAAAATTAGAGAATCATTGGAAATTATTAAACACCCAAACAATCTAAACAAGGATGGAGGCCTTGAAATTAGCACTACTTGGATTTCGTCTATAGTAAACCGGAGATTAAGATAATTTAATCCATTTTAAAAAAATTTAAGATTAAAACTTTATTTAACTACTAAATCTCAAAACCCTAATTACTTGCCCGACCTTTACTTATATTTGCAACTAATTACTATATAAATATGATCTTTTGATCCTCATATAAAATTGACTACTCGTCCTGAAGATGGATCCTGCTATGGATTCAAAACATCAACAAACTATTTTGGCTACTGCGGTTTCTTCGAGACCCTTCGACAACAACCACCGCAGAAATCTTGCTACAAAAATTTACTGCAAATTATTTCACTCAATAGCTGAAAGAATATTTCATTAAATCATTCTTTAAAACATTTATTAAACCATTCAATCATTCAACAACTGAAAAAAACATTCATCAAACCATTCATTAAACCATTCACTTAGTCAATAGCTGATAAAAAAACCAGTAAGCCATTCATTTAACGATTCATTCATGCAACATAGGAAAAATCCATGTAAATTTTTTTATTATAAATAAGAATTACTCAAAATTTCTTTAGTCACTTCCCTTTTACTTTTCTTCTCTTTAAATAGTTAGTCAGAAGTGCATCTTTCGGAATCTAATCCTCGGTCTCCCTACTAGACTGCTCGCAAGGTTGAACTTGCGGGGAGGGGTGATGAATTTCTGCAATAATGTCAAAATGTTTCATTAATTTATTTTTATTTTTATAAATACAAGTAATTCATTAAAAAAAATATTACAAAGGTGTTTTTTTACCTGGCATGGGAACATCAGCATGTTCATAATTATCCTGTATAGGCTCAACCTGTTCAGTGTTATCTGCACCTACATGCTTTGTAGTTGAATTGTGTAGAATTTGAATTAATGTTCATCATCTGCAATTATCTATATAGAACAATAGCATATTATTAATTTCATTACCAGGAATCGAAGCATGATCTTCATCGGGTTGGTGTACATGCTCGACATGAACGGGATCATTACTTTCCTACTAAAAAATGAATAAATAATTTATGTTAATTTTTTATAATGAATAAATTGCACGAGAATTAATAAATTATCATTAAACTATATAGTTTTTATATACCTTCACACCAGATGGATCAGCAAAATATCGTGCAGTATGCCCAGACAAGCTTCTCTAGCGTTCAACAATGATGTCAAAGCCCTGTTTGAAACCAAGCTTCATGTCTTCCTGAGTGGGAAATTCTTTGAACCGGTCGGCCTACATATTTGCATGATGTCATTAATTTTTCATTTTTTGCCAGAATAATACGAGAATAATTTTCTTTATATTATTTAGATGCGGTTTCGGGTTTTCGATACTTACATATCAGGCCACCAAGTTCGAATAACCACCAGGCCCAAGCTTGTGTTGACCAATTTTTTCCATTATTTCCTTGGTGGCCTTAGATGTGTTCGGCAGCCTAATCAAGTGTTGAATTACGTTAGTTGATGTTCCAAATTTGATATAAAAACTAATAATAATAAGGCTTACCATTACATTTTGGAATGTATTGCATACCTCCCTGTTCCTGGTGGTATCTTTACTACTTTTCTCACACCCTTCTCTTTTCCATCTTCCAGCAGGGCTTTCCACTGGCTAGATGGAATCATTGGAGGGTGCTCATACCTAGGGTTCTTTTCTAGGTGAACCCTATATTGGTCTCGGAAAATATTCAGATGTTGTCTAGCCTTCTATAGGATTTTTGATATATTGAATTTATCTTTTTCGAACAGACCAACCAAGCGATTAGTCAACTCATCCTTTAAATATTTTTCCTACTTGTCCCACCTTGTGCGGATGGTGGGCCCGAAGATCTCCAAGGACAAATCATTCAAATGTTTATAAAATATATCATTTCCTGCAAAACATTAATTCAATTATTAGTCAACATTAAAAAATATTATCGGTATATTAGACACAAATTATAAAAACTAAATTGAACAATCTAGAATCACCTGGAATCTTCTCTAGATTTATTGGAATGAGTTCTTTGTTCACCAAAAATGTTGTCACTACTGAAGCAATTCTAGTGACATGAGAAGATCCAGGAAATGCATCCACATCTCTATCTAACCCTGCATCCACCCCTTCTTCTACAACATCTGTTGTGGGTCAGTAAGCATCGGCTGTACCCTCTGTTGGCCTCGGGGGTGTCACAGAGAGTGTTTTCGACTATTCAGTGGAAAATAAGGGAACAATATGTGGTGTACATGGAGTGGTTTGGTCACTGGGACCAACAATGCCTTAACCACCACTGTATAGCTGCGTAACTTCCTGTAAATACAAACCATTGTATTATAAGTTCGATAGCATATAAAATTAAATATTATAAATTTCTAAATGAATTTACATTATTATTCAGGAACTTACTTGCAATTTTTGACATATATGTGACAACAATTTAATCTTTGATTTGATCTCTTCTATTTGTGGAACTGTCAATGTCAGAAGAAGCAGTTCCTCAATTTGTTTTTCCATGGTCTTCTGTAGCACCCTCGATAGGTCTGCATACCTACTAATTTCATTATCTTTCATCAATTGGGAGACCTCAAACTATAAAGAGTGTTGAGATGGTGTTTCATAAATCAAATCCCCTATCTGCAACATAAATATATAAAACATTTCTTAGTCTTTTAAGCAATAGTGTGCACAAAAAATAAAAAATAAAAAAAATTGTCTATCATGATAGATTCATAGGATTACATCTAGGTTTACCTGATGCCTAGACAAGGGTGTGGTTTGATCAATAGTTGGGAACTTACCCCAATTAGCCACTTGCAAAAAAAAGTAGAGAACATTATCACAATGAACGCAATATGTAAAAGCTAACAAATACATAACAAAAATAAACATGATGCTACATGTTTTATATGTGTACAATTTTGAAGCCTTTAAAATGTGGAGTTACATTTAGGTTTACAAGTTGCCTTTAGGCTCCAGTCGTTTGATCAACAGTTGGGGAATTTCCCCAGTCATCATCCTGCAAAAAAAGTAGACAATATTATCATCATGAATGCAAACATAAAAATGAAAATATACATAACAAAATAAACATCATGATACACGATATACATGTATACGATTTTAAAGTATTTCAAATGGAGAATTACATTCATGTTTACCTGTTTCCCCGATGCTGCATTTGACTTATCAATAGCTGGTTGGATTCCCTGATCAACACTCTGCATGGAAAATAGATAAGATTATATAAACGAACCAAATATACTAATGAAAATACATAACAACAGATCTGTTTGTCCATCCTAAATTTAATACAATGGCAATATCGATGTATACCTGCCACCTTGATTCAGGTCTACTAACATCTACGAAGAGTGAGGTGCCCCTGAGAGAACCCTGCATCAAAAACATACTAAAAATTACCTAACGAAACAAGAATATTCACTTAATTTTTTTTAAAACATAACATTTTGATGTATACATGTTGCCTCGTGGATCGTGTACTCATCTCATCTTCTGCTGGGGTGATGAGACCCCCATCACCTCCCTGCAAAGTCAACATAGGAAATTTATTAGAAAATTATAATTATATGCTAACGAAAAATCCTATAGATGTTAAATAATTAATAAAAGGTTGGGTAAATTGTTGGATGTACCACAACCATACTAACCATGTTTGTATCTACATGATTCAAATTATATTTAATAAGTAGTTCTTTGCTAGTAGCTATTGATTTAATGGCACATACAAAGAGTTGCTTAAGTGTATATGCAGTTGGGTTGCTTAAGTGTAGATCTTGGTTGTGTACTGTTTATAAACCTCACAATATTACGAGTTGTTTTTTGCCTTACGTCAATGTACAACGTTGCTCCTTTATTTTGAGCTTTGTCTTTCAGTTGTATATAATTTGATAACAACCCATATTTATGCATACTTCGTGTATATTGGACCATGAACATCCAATCACTATAGTTGTAAGAGTGTCCAATATACTCCATCAATTCTGTACATCTACTGTATCCAACCTTTATGCCATCCATGCAAAACAACCCCAATCCATGTAATGACGATGGTGCAATTCTATATATCCTCTGATTCACACAAAAATTAGTGTTTACTTGAGGAAGATCCCTAGGAACCCATTGTTTCACTAGGTGTTTGTACCTTAAGTGCACCTCGATGTCTCCTACTATCTCATCATCATAGGAACATGACCCCCCTCCTTTGAGAAAAAATTCTATGCGCTTATTGAATTTTTTTTTGATCTTATGACAGCTAGTTGATCTAGCCCTTGTAGACCTACTGGATGTCTCACTTTCCTCTATCTTTACCAAACTCCCCTTGTTGGAAGAAGATAGGTCTGACAAATACATGTTTGGTTCTACTTGCACCATGGCCGAAAAAAATTTGGCAAATAATAGCAAAACACCAGCAAAAAACTTGGAAAGACTTATAAGCATGACATAATGTTGATATCATTATCCTGAATAATATCAATAATTCCCTAGTATAACAATTCAACACATAGTCCTTTAACACGATATAAATATCAAGTCATTCCATGTCAAATGCTTCAAGTAATTAATCTAAACATACAAACTATGGTTTTTACAATATTCTTAGATGTACCTATTTTAATTTAGTTTTTTTCCTCACCCAAAAATATAAAAGACCCAGTTTACGGATCTCAATATATTTGATAAAAGCATTTGCAAATATTCTGTATCTTTTTTTTTCAGAAGAAAAAGAGGTGTTCCAGCTTGATATTCAGTAGTGAATAAAAGGTAACTTTTACATAGTCCTAGCAATAAGTCAATCTATTAATGAGTGGAGATCATAAGTATCAAAAAATATCTCAAGGGGAGGGATGAAACCCACAATCCCAAGATGATTGAAGTAGCAATACCACACGAAGAACATAAGGATCCTAAACAACTTATCCAAGGAGGCATCGAGGGTGGAGAAAACACACCCCTGAGGCGATGAAAACAAACTATTTATCCCCAACTAAAACAATAAATATGCTGATGTATCCCATAGTAGAAAGAACCAAAAAAGAATATTTCACACAAATCAAAAGGATCTTAAATTAAATGTATCATGCCTTCCTCAATCATTAGAGGAAATTTGGGGTCTAAAATGGGCCTTATAAGAAAACGTGCCAAAATAAGTTTTTGTGAGTTGGAATTCAAGAACCAATAGAATTTC